>JAJIBD010009844.1:0-103491 GCA_021461705.1 Cryptotis parvus
CCTGAGGTGTTTGTTGTTTGAAGAGCAGCTTCACGGAGTGGCTTGTGAAGCAGCAAGAGTTGGGTGGGGCCGTCCTGGGGCTGTGGCTGGCCTGGTCTGGCCACAGTCCTTGGTGATGGTAGATTAGGAGCCGTTAAAAAGTGCTCTTGAGTTGATGATCATTATTCTTAGAGGGAGATAGAGACCCGGCCGCGTAGGGCAGCCATGGTGCTGGAGAGCAACCCATCGGCACGTCCTGCGCTTTCTTGCTCCGCCTTCAGTCTCTGCACTGTCCCATGCTCTGTGTTAAACACTTCCCACCTTCAGAGGACTCGACCTTGGCAGCCCTTGGCCCTGGTGCCCTTGGCTCTGCTCCCACTGACGCGTGCAGTTCCCTCCCTGCATCTCGCGACGGCGGCTTCCTGAGCAGGCATGTGCCCCCCACAGCTGTGACTTTACCTGAGGACCGACTTTTTAGGCACTTGATGCGTAGGTGCTCAGGAACCGCTTCCACGTGGAAGGGGAAAGGGCCCTGCTCTCAGATGACTTGACGGCTTTCTGTGTCCCGCTTATGGTGAGTGCAGAACTAGTCGCCGCGCTTCGCCTTCCAGTGGGCGGTGTGGACAGCTCTCCAGACACAGGCAGAAAATAAAGGGCCGCTCGAGCTTCCTGGCCCACGTGCTTGCTGGGGTGAGGCTCGTCGCTGCTCTTGCCTCCATGAGGAGTGGAAAGTGTAGAACTGCCTGTGCTCAGCTACAAACAAGGAGCCCCCCTCTCCTTGCCTCCCTCTCCCCAGCATCTTCTTATCTTTCTCCGAGCTTGTGACTTTGCTATTGACCTGGACATTTGCTTCTGGGGGTTATTAAAGTTTGGGGGAGGTGCTTGAGCTGGGGGTGAACTAGAGCCTTTGGCAGGTTCGTTCACTTCGTGTTTATTTAAAAAAGAAAAAAAAAACTTCATACAGAGTCATCACACAAAACTTCAAGGTTCTTTGCTCCTCAGCTTAACCTGCCAAATGGGCTTTTCACAGTCTCATGGGAGAACTGCCCAACTCAGGTCCAGCCCAGAATTCTCCCCCTACTCTTCCGTGGGCAGAGTCGTGCTAATGATAAGTAGAGAGGAGATACATGGAAGGAATTGACTTTGCGAGTAATTCCAAAATGCCAGAGAAGTGTGTTAAGATTATTACTTAGCATGGGGTCCAGAGACACAAACTACAGAAGTCACTTACTCACAGTTGACTCAGGAGCCCTTCCCTGGCAGGTGGGCACTCCCCCTCCCCCATCCAGAAAGATGCCTGGAAGTCAGGCAAAGACATGGACATTCCATGAAATTGAGTTATGGATTTTGTATGGATCAAGCCCACAGAAATGTCAAAATACTGGCTGTATTTCCATCAACAAAGGCTCTAAGAAAAGCAGAGTGCTAACTTTGAGCTTCTGGTTGTAGTGGAAGCAGGAGGAGGGTGACAGTGTTCAGAAACTCCGTATTCTTCATTTCTGCTTGCTCTCGCAGGGACGGACGCGGTCAGTCAATATTTGCTTAGTGCTTGAACACAGGATTCCTTCGTTCTTAATCCCAGTGAAAGCTCCATCTTCACTTCCAAGCCATTTATGATTTAGAACGCACACTTAACAAATCTGCTTTGGAATATCATTTGCAATTTATCTCCTAGGAGAGTATGACATCAGATTTCACGGTCTTATCCTGTTCTTGTCCATGTTCCTCTGTTGCCGTGGTAACGGAGTCGCCATGGGTTACACTGCAGGAGTTGTAAAGGTCAGCAAAGACCAGAGCCCTGCCATTCTTCATTCAAAGACAATTGTCCCTGAAAAATGTGACTTGCTTCAATATTTAAGACCTGGGCACTTAGATTAAACTAGAATGATACTTCGGTTAAAAACCAATAATTAACCTTGTCTTCAACCATGGGTCACCCTTTAATAGTAATTTCATAAAGTGGACATTCCTCCGTCTTGCATTCTTGAGGTCCTAGATAGGTTTTAAATAATATGTCTCCTGGAAAAGTACACGGTAATCGTTGCAATTTATTTTATGTTATTATCTAAGCCCTTGAGACCTTACAATCCCAGCTCTTCTCTAGGGGTAATTGCACACATCTTGGGAATCTGGGGGACTCTGTTAATATTCGGGCACCTTTCCTTTGAAAGGATTCACAACCTACAATGAGGCACTGTCTTCATGCCTTCCCACAAAATTTATTTTTAGACAAGTATAGGTATTTCCTTTCTAGAGAATAATTTTCTCCAAAATCACAGTCTTTGATGTCACGGATTTACAATATGTATCCTGAATAGCAGTTTCATTTCAAAGTGGGGATTATACAACTTGATTATGTTATAATAAAACCTTTCGGATTATAAATGAAAACTGTCTTTGAGGTACACACGACGCCATTCTTCTTCTGATGCTTCTCCCTTTTGCCTGGCTAAGTTGTCTTAAATTGTTGTGTCTCAGGTTCTGAGGTGCACAAGTCCTTATAAGGAAGCTTAAACGGTTTTTTTATTAGTAGCATGAAAATTTGGCACCTGCAACAGAAACGTGTAAAATACATTTTTCTTTTCCTGCCCACAGATTTTCATGTTTAAGATTTCAGGTACTATGAGAAAACAGTAAATAATGTGAGATGCGTGTTTGTAGAAGCAAAACCAAGGTAGAAACACCCGTGTCTAATTCATTCTCACATGGAAATATCAGCACAATCAGTTCCGAGAACACATTTGAAACTCTCTCCCTTTAAAAATTGAGATTTTTATGAATCGATGGTATAAGTTTTGGTCATTTAAAATAAAAGAATTTAACTATTCCAGAAAACATGTGAGTTTAACAAAACTTTTATTATTTTTTTTTTTTTTTTTTTTTTTTGCTTTTCGGGTCACACCTGGCAATACTCAGGGGTTTCTCCTGGCTCTGCATTCAGGAATAACTCCTGGCGGTGCTTGGGGGACCATATGGGATGCCGGGATCGAACCCGGGCCGGCATGGGGCCGGCTGCGTGCAAGGCAAACGCCCTACCCGCTGGGCTATCTCTCCGGCCCTAACAAAACTTAATGCTCTGCCTGTACTCAAACTTTTCCTGCTCTCTCTCTCCCTCCCTCCTCCCTCTCCCTCTCTCTCTCTCTCTCTCTCTCTCTCTCTCTCTCTCTCTTTTTTTTTCCTCAGGAGAAAGTACTTTTTATGCACCTAGAGTCCATAACATTTTATGCCATGCCACATTACTGGTGTTGGGAAGGAAATAATTCTGATTTTCTCTCAGTTCTGAAATGCATTTTCAAATGAAGAAAATTATTTTCTTCGAGAAAATGCAAAAGCTGTTCTTTCTTTGGCTGCAGAGAAACTCGAGAGCCGCTGTGCTTTACTTGAGTGTGTGATTATAATCTTAATTGAAAGAGTTGCCAGTGAGTTATGCCATTTCTCTCAGTGGGATTTTGCACTTGTATTTCAGTGCAGAGCATAAAAACACAGATAAATTTTGGAAAATGAGGCTGAAATTTATTACAAAAAGATTCTCCCCACCTCACTCTCCCCGAGCAACTCTTTCCTCTCTGCCAGGTTCACAAGCAGCTGCCGGATCCCATGGAGCACACCCAGAGTCAATTCATTCTTCTACATCATTAAAATCGTCTTTGTTCTTTTTTCACTTATTTGGTTTTGGAGAAGGAAGGAATTGATGATTTTCAAGGAGTCTTGCTAAGATCACTTCCTACATTCTTAAGATACTTAGCTAAAAAAAAAAAAATAGACCTAGCTTGGAGGGAGGAAGCCGGGCTGGAAAGGTTGTAGTATTTCCCCTTGACAATGCTGTATTTACATTAAACAGACATTCAGAGTGTGCGCGCATTCTTTAAAAATTCGCTCCAACAAATGCGGGCTCTGCGGTTCTAACCTCCTCTTCTCTCGCCTACTGGTGTCTCCTCTAGTGTTCAAGGCATCCCCTTTGATGTCCACGGGAGATCTCGAACAGCAGAAAGAGATTATTTAGAAGCACAAAAAAGGCATAAGAAAATCCAATGGAAGGTTCCTGTCAATGAACTGAGAAGAAATTCAAAGCGCACCAACTATTTCCCCATTAGACCAATGTATTTCCCAAATGCATCTTTGTGCTTCTCTCAGGAAAGGGCCTTCTTGCTTGCTTCTTGTCCCTTTCCGACTGGCCAGCTCCGATTGTTAAGAAGGAGAGCAGAGTGAGTATATGGATGCAGTGAAGATCTCACTCGTTTATGGGGAGAATTGGATCGCCACCTCCACCAAACTCTCAGGTTTCTGCATGCGCTGGAGAAGAGGTTTCTGGTAGGCAGTATCAGTCACTTTGCAGCTGGCGCTTTCATCTTCCCACTCCTCCTGCTCCTCTCACTTCTTTCTTTTTCTCTAGGAGGCTGCCGGAGCAAGGTTGCCGAGGTTGCTGAGCAGTACTTCCTGAACGACAGACTTTTCAATGGAACTTCCCAAATATGGCAGAACAAAGAGATCAAGGCCCGCTGGGAAGACAGAGAGAGATTTTTTTTAAACAAAACAAAGTGAATAGCTTTAATTATGTCTTTTCTGCCTGGGGGCCTCCATAGAGCCCTCCAGCCCACCCGGTTCGGCCCAACTCCCTGCAAGTCTAAAGTCAGAAAACATGGAAACGTTCTGTCTCCTCTGTTCACACCTTTTCACCAAGGAGGTTTAAAAATTAGGTTGACTTCCGGCAGGCCCACTTTGTCCTCCACGGATGCGGCTAGGTCCTCTTGCTGCCAAGCAGACCTCCCACATCTGTGAATGCCCGGGGTGCCCCTGGATCTCAGCCCACCCAGCGCTGGCAGGAGATTGCATCAACAGATGAGCACTTGCCCGCTGAGTTCCCAGCCGGGCTGTCAGGGACCTTGCCAACAGTGAGAAGGTGTTGGGCTCTGCATGGCTGCAGGTAGGCTCCAACGCGTTAGCCAGCTTGGCAGAGGTGAAAGACCAACGTGAGCACTCGAGGCTGAGCGGCTGCAGTCACACCACATTTCCGTTTGGAGAAGGGGATTTTGCTGATGAGGACAGAGAGACCTTCTGGTGCTGAAAGACTTGGCTTTTGTGTCATTTTTTAAGAATTAATGGTGTACTCATGAGTTACTCCCAGCTCCGTCCCAGGGGCTCTACCTAAGGGCGCCTGGGGGAATATTCCATGCTGGGAGCAGAGTGCAGAGTCTCACATGTGCTTGACAAGTGCTTCACCAGTTAGGGGCCACATCCTCTAACCAAAGCCTTGGTTTTACTCTTAAAGAAAAAATTGGGGTGGGGGAGTGGTGGGGTTTGGCCTGCACCCGGGTGCTCAAGACTTACTTCTGGGTCTGCACTCAGGGCATCCTATTTAGCTTGGGATCACACCTGGGTGGGCTGCATGCCAGGCAAGTCTTGCCCAAGTTTTGTTTATTTATTCTTAAGTTTTGCTTTTTGGGTCACACCCAGGGATCCTCAAGGGTGACTTCTGGCTCTACACTCAGGAATCATTCCTGGCAGTGCTCGGGGACCATGTGGGATGCCAGGGGATCGAACCTGGGTCAGTCGTGTGCAAGGCAAGTTCCCTCCCCACTGTACTTTCGCTCCAGCCCCAAGTCTTGATATTTTTTAAGAGAAAGAAATTGATCTGTGAGTGGGTACAAGTATCAGCCCCCTAGGAAAACGTCACCCTCAACAAACTTTGAATGGTCTATGAACTTTTCTTGTAGACTAACCCTTTATGAAAATGAATAAACAGTGGCCTGGAGTGATAGCCCAGCGGGTAGGGCGTTTGCCTTGCACGCGACCGCCCATGCTGGTCCGGGTTTGATCCCGGCATCCCATATGGCCCCCAGAGCACTGCCAGGAGTAATTCCTGAGTGCAGAGCCAGGAGAAACCCCTGAGCATCGCGGGTGTGACCCAAAAAAAAAAAAAAAAAAAAAAAAAAGAATAAATATATTTGGTTACACTTTTTGGGAAACGCCAAATTATCTTTTCTTTGATGGTATCTTTCAACATGATGAAGGCTCTTCTTTTCTTGTCAGTATTTATGTGTCCACGAGTGACATTAGAAGTCCTGAAGGAGAAGATTCTGTTGGCTTCAGAATCTTCTAGTCATCCCGGTGCTTCCACCTCAGCGTCTGTGACTCGGCATAGCTGCCAAGTCAGAGTGCTGGAATTCCTTCACGCAGAGCGCCTGCTTCCATCTATACCTGCAGGCAAACATCCCCTTTGACGGAAAGACCAAAGACTTGATATGCCCTTTGAGTGTTCTCAAGTTTTACTTAAAGCTCACTTTCATGAATTTAATAAATATTACATTGAAAGGCAGAAAGCAGAACCCAGGCATGAATTTACAGATAAAAGTTAAGATTCTGACCCGCTGTCCCTGCGTTCTTAGAGGCTCCTGTTGGGTCTTATCGGAGCTAAAGAAAGATACCAAGTGTGAGTCAGCAAGATTTCCGACGCCCGCCTGCTACTTTCTTATTATCTTTATGGCTTGGCTTTGCTTGTCAGAATCTGCCTCAGCCCCTTAGATTCTGCTCATCTCTCTTGTCTCTCCTCCCTCTCCTCGCCCTTACTCTGTTTTCCCTTTATTTATCTCCTTTCCTGTTTTTCTTGTCTCTGCTTCCTGTTTCTTTCCCTCTCTCCCTCTCTCTCTCTTTGTTCCCTCCCTCTCTCCCTCTTTTTCTCCTTCCAGTGGCCTGTGCTCTTATGCTATTTCTTGGATCTTAATTGTAAGCGGAAGAAGCTCTTTCTAGTTATGTAAAAGGACTTAATTAAAGGAAGATTGACTGGATCACAGACATCTTGGGAGGGCTGCAAAGTCAGACTCGGGGCCAAACCTCCTGGAAAGATGCCCCAAACCGCAACCACAGCCTTGGCCAAGTGAGGAAACCCTCTGCTTGCCGAGGGCCTCCTTCCCTGGGGAACCCTGGTGGGGTCTGCTTGCCGAGGGTCTCCTTCCCTGGAGAACCCTGGTGGGCAGCAACTGGAGTCCCTGAAGCTCACCCTGGCGCCCTGCAGAGGCGGTGATACAGCTTCTTTACCCGCATGGCTGGTCTCTGCATTGGAGCATGTGAGAAGGGAGCGGGAGGAGTGGGAGAGGGGTCCAGTGTCTATCGACAACCCAGTGAAACCCGAGCACGTGGGCTCTTGCTCAACCAAAGAGTGGAGAAAATGCAATTTTCTGATCTCCACAAGAAGAGTCAGGATTCTCAGTCCTGAAATTTTCTCATTTATGGCAAGAGATTTCAAGAAGGCACTGGGTCTAATATATACTCCCACAGGCATAGAAAAAGACTTATAATAGCCTTCGTTCTTAATGATCCATACAACTATCCAATCATCTTTCTCCATCATCTGTCTATCCATCCATTCATCCTCTATCCATCATCCGTTCTCCATCTGTCCTTCCACTCATTCTCAATCTGTCCATCAACTTATTCTCTATCTAATCATCTATCCACTCATCCATCCATCCATCCATCCATCTATCCATCCATCCATCCATCCACCCACCCACCCATCCATTCATCTATCCGTCCACTCAATTCTTCACCATCCATACACACATTTACCCACCCATCCATCAACTCACTCATTTATTGTTCCATCCATTCCTCTACCCTTACCCTCATCCTTCTTTATTTTGATAAACAGAATGTGCTTGCTGCTTCCTGGAAGGTACTGGAAAATTTGGGATGAAAACCAGCAATATCTAGGTGCAACTTTACTGTCCAGCCTCACCTGAAGAGAAAGACCACCAGGTAGGTAGATATTCGTGACTCTGAGTGTGTACACAGTGACCTCGGTGAAGCACAGGCAGGGGGCACTGCCTTCCCCATTTCTCAGCCCTTTTTGATGTGAGTTGGGCTCAGGGTCCGGAAGTGCCTCCTGGACTGGCAAGTATGGGCTGTGGTAGCAGGGCATCCCCTTCCTCTCCTTTTTTGGAGGCCTGTGCTGCAGTCTTGGACAGAGGGTCCTGCAGGGAGAGCTTCTCTTTGTACAAGCCCACAAGACCCCGGGTGTCTCCACTGGCACAGTGAGCTGGGGGGCATGACAGATAAAAGATAGGCCACATGGTAAATAAGCCAGTTAGAAAGAGGGGATGCAAAGATGTCCCTTTTAAAGAATTCAGTGTAGCCAGAGTCAGACAGATGGGTCTGGAGAGGAAATCAGGGGTCAGATCTCTCATGACTTGAGTCTGTCTTACTAAGGATTCATTTCTTTTCCCTCCTTGAAGCTCTGAGGAGACACTGAAGAATTTTAATACCTTTTCCACTGTTCCACCTGGGAAACTATTCACCAGCTCAGCTCATCCGAGGCACTAAACTCTTCCTTGGCTAATAAAACGGGATTGATCTTTTAGCTTTTCCAACTTTACTGGTTCAGACAGTCAATGCTTCAGTACCTGACCCGGCAATTAGTCCCAGGGACCAGGTCAGCTTTGTGCTGAATCTATGTTCTTCAGTCTAGGCCAGCGAGTCCATCCATTTCCAGGCTGTCTACAGAGAGGCCAAAGACACAGCATGTAGATTTATAGACCTTTTAAATATGATGCCGAAGAAGTTAGAGCGATTCACAGCGGCGGTCACCTGGGCTTTAAAGGTTTTATTGGGATGGTGTGGTTTTCACATCGTGCACGTGACCTGCAGAAAATGAGCTTTCATTCTTGGGGACAGGAGCTTAATTTTAAGGCTGTATGTTATTATAGAAAAAATGCATAAATCTTAAATATTTTGAGTCAGTGTCATAGGCAAAGATGTAGTTTAAATTACTTCCCTTGTAATGAGCAATCCTATGACCGGTAACATTATTTTAACGTGGATGTGTTCTTAAAGATTGCTGTCGTCTGGAGCTCACTGCTGCTGCCTGAGTCCTAGCGTCTTCCGCTAGACCATCTAACATCTTCTGCTAGACAATCTTTCTCAAGCCAGCTAATGCTCACAATAACTGAAGCATGTGCCTTTGATGGCTGCGGAGGCTCTCTGGGGGCTTTATTCAGGGCTATCAGAAACTGTCACAAGGACGGAGAGCTAGAAGAGCAAGTAGGGTGCTGGCTTTGCATGCAGTCAACCCAGGTTTGATCCCCAGCACCTCATATGTTTCCCCCAACCCTGCCAGGAGTGATACCTAAGTGTTGCCCTAAACCCAAAAAATATAAAAAGAAAAAGAAAAACAAGAAACTCTTGCTAAGGTTAGATTTGAAGTACTGAATACAATTTAAATTCTACCTACCAATATTTATGTTCTACTTGACTAGATATAACCAGGAATGAACTGAGTGTGTCTCCATCGGTTCCCAGGAGTGTTATAGTTAGACTAGATGGTTGAAAGTGCACACATGGCTGAGAAAAATTAGCAGAGCTTCACCAAGTCACCCACCATTGTTGTATTTCAGACAAAAAGAAACTAAGAAAGCAACACCGAGATGATGTTCAGTTGTGCCCATTCCCTTCTTAGCTGAAGTCCCCACCAAAACTCAATATATTAGTCAACTTGAGTGTGGATTAATAAGACCACACACCATTCAAAAATACTGCTATTTTTATAGGTGTGCTTAGTAACAAACACACCCCAGATCTGCAGAGCAAGCACGTGCTCCTCCTATGTAGTGGTGGTGGTGGTGGGGGGGTGTCGATGCAGATAAACAACATCACGGCGTCTTCTCTCTGCACAGTCTTCTTCACAGGAGTCCAGGCTCAAGGTATGGGCTGTGCCTGGGACCTGCCATTCATTGGTGGAAGCAAGTTAAATGGCCAGGCTGAATGTCAGACTGTATCACTGTCACTGTATCACTGTATCACTGTCTTCCCGTTCATCATTGATTTGCTCGAGCGGGCACCAATAACATCTCCATATGTCCTGTCTCATGCAAGTAGAGTCCAAGGGCACCTGCTTGCTCCAGGAACATAAAGAGCCTCAAACCATTCCATCAGGTCATGGGAATGAGGTCTATAATTTTTACTGGTATTTGGCATATCAAATACGACAGGTAGCTTGCCAGGCTCTGCTGTGCGGATAGCATACTCTTGTAGTTGTCTCTAAATTCAGCATTTATTGATGAACCACGTGGCCGCAAGTGGCTGTGAGAGCCGGGCTGTGATAGGCTGGTCTGTTGGGTGGAGTTCTGATGAGGGGGAAGTCCGGATGTGGAAAATGGAGGCCCTCATGGAGTGGGGGTTGTCTGGCTTCTTGCGAGGCTCTGCTGGGGTGGCGGGCCAGGGCTAGAACCTGCCATCCCTCCCGGGTGCCTCGTGAGCGGCTGGGCACAGGGAGAGCCAGTAGCAGCTCTGTCCCACGCCTGTGAGTCAAACAAGGAGGAAATACTATTTCAGGAGGGCAGAATGCAATCACTGAGCACAATTTATCATGACCTTTAGAAACAGCTTTGAAAAGTGAAAAAGATGTTAAATTTTCTTCTTCCATCCCTCAGGGGACCCATTCAGTGGCTTGTCCAAGGGCACCTTCAGCCTGGGAAGAGGACAGTGACCAGGCCGAAGGAGCAAGTAGGCTCCTAACATGACAGAACCTTCTGGACAGACAATCCGCCTCACGATAGATAATACAGCCCCTACCTCTGCAACTCACTTAAACTGGTCCTGATTTACTCAGCGGTGCCAAATAACACTCACCTCAAGCAATTGGATTAGTGCAAGGATCAGGCCGGAGTTTACGAGTCTGTGCTACAGAGGTTGGGACAGAGACTGACCTTTAGGAGCAGAACAACTTTTTGTCATTGACTAGATGCATCACTCTCTGCAGTGCTCATGGCTTTGCCCTGACCTACTGGAGCGCTCCGATCTTGGTTTTTCCCATTGCAGTATAAGATTGACTATTTCCATCTGCCTGCAAAAACACATTATGCCAGCAACAGCCCTATATGATGCCAGTTATTCTTACAACTCTAGACACTGTTTCTCACAATCATCCGTTCCATCAGAAGTGGCTGCTGTCAGAGGATGGATCTGAAGGGAGTGTGTAGAGATGAAGACATTGCCTTCATGAGCGGAGATTTTCAGTCCATGCAGGTAAAGGAGAATGCACAGGGCCGAGCAGAGAAGGGAGAACGGGAGGCTGGCTCACGCTGCTCCATGAGTGATCGAGAAAAATAGTGGTGACTTTGAGAGCAAGGCAGAAGGGAAGCAAAGCATCTGGAGGGTGAGAAATCCAATGCCTAGAGACTGAAGAAAAAACAACAAAAAATCAGAGAATTCTTCAAGACACAGGTGGTTCAAGCACTGAAGAGCGCAGCGGTGGGGAGCTCTTGTTTGCAAGAATCTGAAATTCTCTACTGGTGCCTGAATCTTACAGGGTCTCCTGGTTGCCCTCAATCAGGCTGTCTCATGCTCAGGACCTGAAAAGTGAGGGCGCAGAGAGGACGAGCGGGAACCAGGCAACAGAGACACACTCAAGCCCTGAGCACAGAGGGGTAATGGGGAGCCAGAAGGGTCTGGAGCCCTTCACCTCTGGGTGCATTTTGCCTCTCCTGTGGGGCTGGAGCTGTGCAACTCCCTTGGGCGCCCCTGTGCTTGCTGTGTGAACCACCTCTGGGATCACTCTCCACGTACATGGTCCTTTCCACTTCTTTTGTAGTTTATGCAGTGTAGACTGAGGAGCGGGAAACAAATTCACTGCAACTCGTTGTGCACTTGGCTTCTGCCAAGGATGCAGCATTCTGAGGGCTGAGAAAAAAAAAAACCAAAAACAAAAGCAGAACTGATATTCTTGCACCGATGTGGTCCAGGATAAGTTGGAATGTGCAGTTAGAAACTTATTTCCATGGGATAGCCGCGACACCTGATAACCAATTGTACTTTACTGTTCTTCAGAGGCACCTACTTATGGTTTACATCAGAAAGGGGCTCAGAGGTGAGGGGGCTGAGATTCACTCAGAGTGGGATGAGACTTTACAGGGGTGAGGGGTGGGAGCAGTAACAGAGGGGGAGAGGCCCTGGGTCTCAGCTCGTGGGGATGGAGTACAGCTGTGACTGTGAACCTGACGAGGGAGATGGACCCAGGGCACAGAGGTCACGAGTGGGAGTGCGGAGGTTTGTGAGCCTTCTCAGGGTAAGATGGTGAAGAGGAGACTAGAGGAACAAGGTGTGAACCTCGGGAATGGGGGTGAGGCAGTGAACATCAGTGGTTGAAAATCACCGGATCGGGAATTGCTGAGTGGCCAATCACCTAGTTTTGCTGGAGAAATGAGATTTTTCCGGATCCTCTTCAGGCTAGTGAGAGAAGCGAGTATGGAGAAAAGGATCGCGAAGCTCGCACAGAGCCTTGAGGACAGTGTAGGATTTCAAAGAGTTGGAGGACCACAGCAAAAGTGACCCCCACGAAAGGGACCACGATTTGGGCCAGAGCAGGACAGCAGTAGGGGCTTGCCCTGCACGCAGCTGACCCAGGTTTATCCCAAGACTCTGTCTGGTCCCTGGAGTCAGCCTGAGTGGTCCTTGAATGCAGAGTCAAGAGTAAGCCCCTGAGCGCTGCTGGGTGTCACCCCACAAAGAAAAAAAAAAACAAAACAATAAACTTGAAAAACTAGCCTGATGGGAGGGGTAAAAATCAGGCATCTCGCGGTGTCTTAGGAAGACTCAGGTTAGATTCTACCCCCCTTCTTCAAGATTCATTGGATCCCACTTCTTGTCCTGCTGTTTGCCTTATTCTCAGCTGAGTCCTTAGACACAGCAGAAAAGAACACGTGTATGCAAAGGGCCCAAGTCACCCAGGAAGTCGGGAAGCCATACTCAGGAGAGGAGGCCCAGCGCCAAGTCATACTCAGGAGAGGAGGCCCAGCGCCCAGCCATACTCAGGAGAGGAGGCCCAGCGCCCGGCCATACTCAGGAGAGGAGGCCCAGTGCCCAGCCATACTCAGGAGAGGAGGCCCAGCGCCCAGCCATACTCAGGAGAGGAGGCCCAGTGCCCAGCCATACTCAGGAGAGGAGGCCCAGCGCCCAGCCATACTCAGGAGAGGAGAGGCCCAGCGCCCGGCCATACTCAGGAGAGGAGGCCCAGCGCCCCTTTCCTCTCGATGGCCTCTCGTGGCTCTAGATTGCTCCTCAGGCCGCCTTGGCCTCACTTGCATTGCACACCTGTTCAACACCTGTCAGTGGCAAAGGGTCCAATGGGCTCATCCCGTGGTGTGAGAAAGCAATTTCCCTTCCATAGACTCTCCAGGATGTGGGAAATGGAAGACTTCAAGCAAAGAATTGTTGCATCAACAAATAATTGTATTAAAAATCCCCAAGTTTCCCACAAAGAGTCTGTTAAAATGGATTAAATTGATTAATGCGATCAATGAACAAATGCATAATCAGCTCCAGCTGACCAGAGCTCCCATTGCTTCACCTGAACCCTCCTGCTGAAGTTGGCTCCGTGCTCCCTACACCCAGACAGGTTCCAGCCCCGGGTGGCCAGACTGGTTCTGCACTCATCTGCAAGTCGATCGCTCCCGAGATTGTCCTTTTCCTTCGTTCCCGACAGTTGCTCCTTTTTGCTGCTTTCTCTGCTTCTCTTTATTTGTACGCTTCCTCCACACTCTGGTTCCAACAAGAGCAATTCGGTGATATAAATTATTCCTGCAGTAATGAGAAGGGGTTCTCTTTCGGGGTGACTCTGTATTGACAGATCTCACCGAAACTCTTTCATTTTCCTGGATTTTAATAATTTCTTTAAAATGGGAATGAAAGAAATAAATATTCACACATATACTACACATTAACATATATGCACACATATCTATACATATATCTCTATATTATGTATGCAAATCTCTATAAGGTATACATACTGCAGAGGAAAACGGTGTATTATTGTTAATATATACAATCAACAATTGTTTATATTGCTATATATAACAATCACAATCCAAGTGATTCACTCAAGGATTTTTAGCATATAAAGCCCACAGAGGTGGTCGGACTCTGTGGGTGGGGCGAGAGTGGAGTGGAACCTTGGCACGTGAGCATTTGCCTTTTTTAGACTGCAGCAATGTCTTTGTTTGGACTGGGAAAGTCAAGGAGAAAGAGTTGCACCAGTCTTTCAATAGCTCCCACCGATCCATTAAACTTAAAATAGATTAATCTCTGGAGACAGTCAACTTCCTGGACACAGCAATTACAGTGAAAGATGGTGAGGCCCAGACATCCGTTTAATGGAAGCCTACCACCCAATCTCCTTCTCTCCATAATTCTCATTCCCACCCTGTGCTGCCCGTCCTTCCAGCTCTGCTGCCAAGCCAGGCAATGCCACCTGGTTCTTGCCCGAAAAGGCAGAGAAATGTGCTTCTCTGAACACTGTAAGAGGCACATCTAAATGAGGCCAACTTAGGACACCTTGAAAAATATTAAATTGCATTTTAAAATATAAGTGAAACTGGGGAAAATAAAATATGATTTAAGTGATGAACCATTCGTTTGACAGGCAACGCCCCTGCTTAGATCGGTAACTCCAATATTCAAGAATTCAAAGCAAAGGAACACATCTAGACGGTCTTTAAAGTTTGCTTTATAAGAAATGTATTCAGAAACAAAATCCACCAGATCTGATAGCAAGAGTTAAAGTTGGATTTGTATTCAAGCGATTGACTTCAAAGAAACTTTTATATGCACACAAAGAATGGTGGTATCGCCTATTCCTTCATTCTGCAACTAATATTTACTGAGAGCCGCTGATTGAGCAAGACGTATGATTTGTTTCCAAAGATTCAAGGAATCTCTTGAAATGGTAGTTTTGAGATTATTGGTCTAACTCCACCCAGATCCCTGAAGATCAGCAGAGAAGACATTTATTTTCCATCACGGGGTACTAAAGGAGCTCCCCGGTATGCTGTTTTCCCCTGAAAAAAAAAAAAAGTTAGCCAAGTGCCTAATCTAGGTAGTAGCATGGTCTTGGGGGATCTGGACGCTCTTCAAAGCCTTTCAAAGTGCGTGTCTCCAGCCAACTGTGAGCGATGCTGGAGTATGTCACGTTGTTATTCTGCAGGACAGCCAACAAATCCCACATGCACAGGATGGACTGAAATTCTCTGCTGCCCTAGGAGGGCACGTGGGCCAGGGTACGATGTGTGCTTTAATATTTAGAAGCCTCCATATATGCGCGATCACAATAAAATACAATAAGTAAATCTAGAGTCACATTTATAATAAAAATAATGCCTAAGAATAAATATTTTTTTTTCTCCTTGATTGGTGAGTCTTTGTTCTTTTCTGACTACTCATATACAAGGTCTATGTTTTAGCCAACACTCATATGTTTAAATGTTTGGTGCAAAACATTTTGCCCAAGCTACTGAATATCGTTTACAGCTTTCCATGACCTACCTGATTCCTTCATATCAATTTATATCTGTGATTGCTTTCGAACCTGTTGTTGGCTCCTCGAAGAGTGCTGAGAGGAAGCAGCTGGAATGATTCTACCTCGCTAATGAAGTGCTGTGAGCAGTGCTCGAATCATTTCTGGATGTCCCTACTTACAGTGGTCCTTGTTTTCTCAGTGTGCTCTCTTTGAAGGCCCTTAACACAGAGTTCAGAAAAAGGCAGAAAGACATTTCCCAATAATGCATCTCTTGGCATTGGCACTCTTGGCAAGATACAGAAAACTAGCACTGAGCATTCCCTGAGCTCTTGCTAAGTGACCCCCAAATGTTCTAAGTCTTTCAAGGGATTTACTCACTTGATCGTCCCCATTGACACAATTATGACAACCTTGTTGGCCCGAGGAACTCTGGCGGAGGGGCATGAATGACTTGCCGAAGTTCAGAGCGTCACAGCATGTGAGTCACTAAATGTGTGGCTGGACCCCTGAGTTCTCCTCTAAAGCCCTAACTGCCTAATTGACTACTGGCAGTCAATGTGCAATGGCGTCTTTAGTACAATACATTTGAATGCAATTATGGCCATTTTCTCAAACAAACCTCTTACGTTCCATGAGCTTGAGAGAGAGCAAACATGTGCTGGGGAAAACCTACCGGTTAAGCAATTCTGGTCCTGCTTCTGAGTGAGAGACACCCCTACGGTTCTGAGAACGTTTTGGGTGTTTCCTGTTCAGGAAATGCCTAGAACAAGACCTCCTAGTCCCTGGGTCTCTCAGAACACTAAGCTCAGTTCTCCAGCCTAAGATGCAGGGCCTTTTCATCAAGTCTTCATGGTTCGGGGCGACAGTTCAGGGTGTTGGCGCTCTATCCGAAGGATCTGGCTTCATCTCAGGCACCACATGACTCCTCAAACTCCAGCACCGCTGGGTCTGGCCCTGGTGACTCCGAGCACCTCCAGGAAGGCTCCACTTCCAGAACCCACAAGCAAACAACAAGAAATGAATTAGAGATGAGGGCTAGGGCGGGTGCAGGACTGCTGACCCTGGCCGCCTTCCCCCAGGGCCCTAGGGCCACCTAAGCACTGCTAGGGAGGGACCTGGTGGGCCCCAGCCTGTGAAGCTCCAGCCACACCACTTGCACATGCCCAGCCTGGTCGGCCAGGTAGCAGCAGGAACGAAGAGCATCTTCCTTTGATGTGTTTAATACATTTTCATGAAAAATGAAATCCAAAGACACTGTGGCATGCAGAAGTAATCCCAGTTGCCCTCTGGGGTGTGCTCCTCTACCAGCCTGGCACCAGTGTCCCGAGGTGCCGTCCCAGCCCTCAGCCTGCCTCCTTCTCAGGCACATTTTCAAGAAAATACTCATCATTTTTATTGAAGCTCTGGGATTTACAACACTGTTACTCACACAGGCCAGGCATGCATCGCTGTAGCACCCGCACCCGTCTGACAGAGCGGCTTCCCTCCACCCTTGTCCCAGGACTCCCACCCCACCCCACCCCATGTAAACTCAACTCAGGAGACAAAATCTTCAGTTCTGATGACTTTGGGCATTTTTTATTCCCTGATTGTCCCTGTGAGCCCCGCACTCCCCCACCCCCCCCCCCAGATCTCTTCCTTTATTTGTTTTTACCTAACTCTAGGCTCAACCCTGCCACCATGCACCACAGCTGGGCACTCCTGGGGTTCTCAGGCCAATTCAAACATGAGAGGGAGGGTATGAGAGCTCTGCTCAGCTATTAGGAGTCAGGGGGCTCACTCCTGACTGCAAGGGGGCCCAGGAAGCACAGTTACACCTGGGATGGGTGGGAAAGATCTTCCCATTGTTTGCAGTGGTTTCCAAACAGCATGCCCCTCATCGCCTGTCAGGAACTGCTCCGTGCGGCCCTTAGGGACCCAGGGGCAGCCCCCAGCTCAGCAGGGCTCTCTGTGGGTTATGTGCCGTCCAACTCACAAACCATCATTTGGTTTCATTTCATCACTGTGAGCAAGAAGGGCTCCTGTGCTTCCTCTATATAAGACATAGTGCTAGAAGCCAGGGGACAGAGCGCCCACGGAGCATGGGTTGGAGCAAACACTTTCATGCAGCAGACCTATTTTCCTTCCCCAGCTTGGCGAGGTGCCCTAACTCCCACTTCTGGGAGTGACTCGGGTACAGAGCTACTAAACACTGCTGGGTGTAGCCCCCAGACCAAACCAATGCCAGACAAACAGAACTGGCAAGGGCTGGTTCACTAGATACTGATCATTGCTTGCTAGTCAACAGGACTTCCCAGTGTTTCCTTGACTCCCAAGAGATCACCGAGGAGCTGAGCGTCTTCACTCACTTCTCCTGAAGCATTCGGCCTCAGGTGCCAGGCCTAGAGCTAGGCAGGGCAGCACTTCTCAAAGGGCCGCCAGCTTCTGAGACCTGTTTGTTTCTGAGACTTCTGAGACCATGACCGTTTGTTTGAGTTTGAATCCTTCAAAGAATCATTGCCACCAGCCAAGTGTGGGGAAGAGACCCGGAGAGACGGAGGGAGTGAGAATTTCCGGGCAGCCCACAGGCGCTGCTCTGGGTGTTAGATTTGCAGGTGGGAACAGCACTCATAAGAGCTGGACATTTAGGGGCAGAGGCTGTACGTCTGGAGGGGTCGCCCCGAGTTCCTCAGGGGTGCGGCTGGAGAAGCAGAGGCCAGTTGCTTCTGGTCCTGTAGCTCCTGTGGCCAGGGGGTTTCTACTGGGCAGAGGCTCTCTCTGCTCCTGGTCTCCATGGCCATGAGTCCACTTGCATCTCTGTCCTCATTTCTTCTTGAAGGCCCCGTCCACTGGATCAGGCCCCACTTCTTATTATTGACAACATTCATCAAGTCTGTGGGAGTCAGGACAAGGTGAAGAAGAGCCAACACCGGAAGTCGGGGCACTTCTCAACTCATCAACCAAACCTTTGCTTCCTATTTTCTTATCTACAAAGGAATTTATATCTTCCTTTTTTGGACCGCACCCAGCAGTGTTCTAGGTTTACTCCTGACTCTGGGCTCAGGAATCACTCTTGGCCATGCTCAGGGCACCGACTAGGATGCCAGGGATCAAAGGTGGGCCAGCTGCAAGCAAAGCCAGTGTCCTACCCGTGTACTATTGCTCCAGACTTCTATTTTCTTTTCTTCTCTTTTTTGGGTCATACCGGTGATGCTCAGGGGTTACTCTTGACTCTGCACTCAGGAATTCCTCCTGGCAGTGCTCAGGTGACCCTATGGGATGCTGGGGATCAAACCTAGGTCAGCTGTGTGCAAGGCAAATGCCCTCCCCACTGTGCTATCGCTCGGCCCAGATTCCTATTTTCTTATCTGGAAGTGGCAATCCCAGTTCAGCCCTGGGAGGAGGGTCTGTGACCTCGCCTGTGTGACTAACTCTGAGCCTTATCAAGGGGTCACCGGGTTGCTGTGTGCCATTCGTCAAAGGCATGTCTGATCTGGGGGGTACACGTGGGTTGTGTTCTCGGATGAACACCAGGCCACTTTCTACACCTGAGGGGGCTTCCCTGCACAACCGTGCAGATCCCGATCATGTGTGCTTTGGGCTCCCTTTCCACAAGCTTCTTGGAATTTGGTGACTCACTAACACAGGCTCCCGCCTCCCCCACAGGGCTTATCGGTGAGGCTTCCTGGCTCCTCCTGTGGTTACATGGCTCCTTCCCAGGAGAGCCAAGGCAGTGCTCCCGAGGAGAACGAGCATCTGACGGAGCTTAGTTCCACGCCCAAGGCAACTGCCCTCCCACTCTCCTGTCAACCCAGGCCCAGCAGCCGGAGCTTTTGAAAGTGAAAACCTATTTCCTAAGGGCTGTCAGATACACAAGCATAGATTAAGATTCATAACCAGGGGCTGAGTGATAGCACAGCGGGGAGGGTGTTTGCCTTGTATGCAGCCAACCTGGGTTCAATTCCTGGCATCCCATATGGTCCCCTGAGCACTCAGGAGTAAGTCCTGTGTGTAGAGCCTGAAGGAAGGAACCCTGAGCAACACTGGTGTGACTCAAAAAAGCAAAAAAGAGTGAACAACAACAATAACAACAACAACAACAACAAAACCGATTCATTACCAGACTCATTATTATAAGAATTTGTAAACTTCCGATCCAAGGTCCATGAGAACGGGGCCGTACTCAGAGTGGGCCTGGCCTGGCTCCTGCTCTGACTCGCCCTGAGCAGAACCATTGGGCCTCCAGTCCTTCCCTGAACACTTTCCTACTGGCCGTGAACTCAGGGGGTTCAGTCAGGGCTCTGTGTTCCACTTTCTGAAAACACTAAGAGGACTGCATGAAGGTGGGGACGAGACTTCAGATGCGGGGGCTTCTCTCGGTTTGTCTTTGGTTTTACTGCCCTTTCCCTTCCCTCCCAACTTACTTTTCATCCTCCACAAATTCTCCGTAAGTCCCGTGGCGGGATCCCAGCTGCCCTCAGTGGCTGTTGTAGAAGAGACATCTTCTGGGTTGACGCCTTCTGGGTTGGCCTTCTGGGGCTGGGAGTTTAGGAATGTCCCTCCGGGGAACAGCAGGAGGGACATCTCTGGGCTGGCTTCTATTTACCTGAAAGTTTTTTTTTTTTTCCATTTTTTTTTTTAAATTTTTTTATTCTTTATTATACCACCGTGAGACATACAATTACAAAGGTGCCATTGGTTCTTGGTAATACAGTATTCCAGCACCCATCCCTCCACCAGTACCCCATTTCCACCACCAATGTACTCCACCCCCTCCCACTCACCCCCCAGGCTGCCTTAATAGCAGGTAGCCCTGCTTCCTCTCTTTCTCTCTATCTCTGCATCTCTCTCCCTCTTCTTTTTTACACATTGTGGCTAGCCCTGCAGATATTTATTTATTTATTTATTTATTCCACCTTTTCTCCTTTTTTTTTAATTGAAGGATGCTCATGTGGAGTCCTGGCTCCACAGGGTTCCAAAGATGCACCCTCCACCGAACCCATCTCCCATCACCAACGTCCTGTCTCCCCCCCCCCTCCCGAATCCCAATCACCGGCCGGGCTCTATATGTCATCTCCTTCCTCTGTATATCTCCCTCTCAGCAAACCCTCCTGCTGTTCGCGGAATGCAGTGTACCAAAAAACATCATTGTTTCACCACCCTAGTGGCCCCCTCGGCCTTCAGCGCTGACTCGGGCTCAAACCGGCTTTGCTGGTCCTCTGGTCCTGGGACATTTTCCCAGCGTCTGGACAATGAAAATGGTGGCTAGCGTGGTGGACGAGTCCCCATCCGGCTGCTTCGGGACCCTCCGGAGGCGACGGGCCCCCTCCCAAAGCCCATCTGCCCTCCTCGGGGTTCCATAGTCAGCTGAGGCCCGGCGCGAGCCAGGCTCCCGCCTCCCGAGCCGTCTGCAAGACTCTGGATGCCGGGCCCGTCAGCGGCTCCTGGGCGGGAAACCCGGCTAGTCACGATGGAGGGGGAAGGGGGTGACCAGCGCCTCCGTCTGGCGACTTCCCAGTGCTTCCCGCCTCTTGGAGCCGCCTACTTGGGCTCAAACCGGCTTTGCTGGTCCTCTGGTCGTGGGACATTCTCCCAGCGCTCTGGACAATGAAAATGGTGGCTAGCGTGGTGGGACGAGTCCCATCCGGCTGCTTCCGGGACCCTCCGGAGGCGACGGGGCCACTCCCAAAGCCCATCTGCCCTCCTCGGGGTTCCATAGTCAGCTGAGGCCCGGGCGCGAGCCGGCTCCCGCCTCCCGAGCCGTCTGCAAGACTCTGGATGCCGGGCCGTCAGCGGCTCCTGGGCGGGAAACCGGGCTAGTCACGATGGAGGGGGAAGGGGGTGACCGCACCTCCGTCTGACGACTTCCCAGTGCTTCCCGCCTCTTGGAGCCGCCTACTTGGGCTCAAACCGGCTTTGCTGGTCCTCTGGTCGTGGGACATTCTCCCAGCGTCTGGACAGTGAGTATGGTGGCTAGCGTGGTGAACGAGTCCCATCCGGCTGCTTCGGGACCCTCCGGAGGCGATGGGCCCACTCCCAAAGCCCATCTGCCCTCCTCGGGGTTCCATAGTCAGCTGAGGCCCGGCGCGAGCCAGGCTCCTGCCTCCCGAGCCGTCTGCAAGACTCTGGATGCCGGGCCCGCCAGCGGCTCTTGGGCGGGAAACCGGGCTAGTCACGATGGAGGGGGAAGGGGTGACCGCACCTCCGTCTGACGACTTCCCAGTGCTTCCCGCCTCTTGGAGCCGCCTACTTGGGCTCGAACCGGCTTTGCTGGTCCTCTGGTCGTGGGACATTCTCCCAGCGTCTGGACAATGAAAATGGTGGCTAGCGTGGTGGACGAGTCCCATCCGGCTTCAGCAGTGATTTCTAATGTGACATTATAGTTCCTAATTCCCCATCAACCTCCCCAGTTTGTTACAACCTACAATGATCATTATGTTGTACAGATGTGAAAGATCCTGGGAAGGACCTGTCCCAGCCTACTTCATTATCCAAGACTCTTGCGTGGCTGCACACTGTTCTTCCTATGTCAGACCATCCACCATCCAGGGCCCACAGGTCAGAGCCCTGGGGGGTGTAGACAAGCCTATCTCCTGTCTGCCACCTGCCAATGCAGCTGGGCACTGCAGCCACACCTGCAACACCTCGAGGGGCAGGTGGCCCTACCTGAAAGTTTTAGCAGCCTTTGATTTTAGTGGCCCAGAGCTTTAGGCTGTGAAGGAATGTGTGGGCTAGGCTGTGGCATTTTGGAGTATGTGGAAGTTGCATGTTCTGCAAGGCTGGGAGTGGGGTAGCGCTGCAGGATCTCCGTGTTGAGCTCAGATGAACCAGCACCCAGGGGGCTGCGTGGTGCGGGGCTCCCCGGCCCCCATCTGACAGCTTTATCATAAACAACCCCAGCTTCTCAGGTGGGGGACTTGCCCTCAGAGCTACGGGTATTTAAATGCAGCCTCCGAGGGCGCAGGCCTCCTCCTTCCAGGGGAGTCACGGAGTGTCCAGTCTGCTGAGCTTTGATAACCCTCTAGGTAACTCTCGCCAGGCCGATTTGGAGAGACGTCCACAGAGAGAAACAGATCAAGCACGAGGGTTCAAAGGTGAGAGCGGGCGCTTCTCTGAGTCACGCCGCACACAGCAGCTTTGGAACAGATGGATTTGCGGAGATATCCAAGGGCAGAGAGGGAGGCAGAAGCCACGCGTCAGACTGGGGGCACAGGCGGGGTGTCAGCCGCACAGGGCTGACGGTGCTCTGGGAGCGCTTGCTCTGTGTGGAGGGTGTTGGCTTTATGCCAGGGCACAGCAGTGTGGCCCAGTGGTTAGAACCATGGGTGGGAGCGATGTCCTAAAAGGGTAGGGACGGGGGCGGCGGCTTGTAAGCTGGAACAAAGGAGATGCTGGTTGATTTTCAGGGGCGCACACCCGAAACATACGTCAGATTATAATACAACGTCACTTTGATGGAAGAGGCAGACAGGCAGCAGCGCTTAGGGGTGACTTTGTCAGCTTGAGTCTCTGGGGAGGTGAGGGGCGGGCAGGTTGGAGCTGGTCCTGCGTGGAGGAGGCGTCAGGGCCATCTGAGTCAGAGGCTGCGACCTTAGGGTGTGTGTGTGTGTGTGTGTGTGTGTGTGTGTGTGTGTGTGTGTGTCGGGGCGGGGTGACTCTGTCTGGGGAGGTCCTTAGAGTTTGTCTTGGTCGTGTGGAGTCAGAGGTCCTGCAAGGACATTAATCAGCAGCTCCCTGGAAACATCTAGGTGAGGGCCTGCCAGCTAGCATCTTATTGGACAATAAAGTCCCAGGGTAAATATTGTCACTCGGCTCCTCCCCAGTAGGTCAAGAGGGTCCTTGCTTGACACAGAAACATCCCCACAATTGTTTCCTATGGCCGCTGGAGGCTGGAGTATTCTGACACTCGCCCCATAAGAAAACAGAAGACGGGCTGGGAGGAAGCCTGGGGTCTGCCAGCTTGAGCCTTGGCATGCTCTGAGGCCCTCCGGAGCTCTTTCTGACACCTCCTGGCCCGCGCCGCTGGAGTAGCCCCGGAGGACACTGCCCTGAGCTGCCCTGAGTGGTGGCCAGGCTTGGCCGAGAGCAGTGCCCACTCAGAGGACCAGCTGAGGCTCGGCACAGAAGGTGCCAAGCAGCACAGGCGGGGTTTGATGTAACTACCTTCAGAGAGAAACTCTCCCCAGAGAGAAACTCTCCCTCAGAGAGAAACTACCCCCAGAGAAACTACCCCAGAGAGAAACTACCCCTCAGAGAGAAACTACCCCTCAGAGAGAAACTACCCCTAGAGAGAAACTACCCCTCAGAGAGAAACTACCCCTAGAGAGAAACTACCCCGAGAGAGAAACTACCCTCAGAGAGAAACTACCCCTCAGAGAGAAACTACCCCCCAGAGAGAAACTACCTCTCAGAGAGAAACTACCCCTAGAGAGAAACTACCCCCAGAGAGAAACTACCCCTCAGAGAGAAACTACCTCTCAGAGAGAAACTACCCCTAGAGAGAAACTCCCCCTCAGGGAGAAACTACCCTCTCAGAGAGAAACTACCCCTAGAGAGAAACTACCCCTAGAGAGAAACTACCCCTCAGGAGAGAAACTACCTCTCGAGAGAGAAACTACCCCCAGAGAGAAACTACCCCCAGAGAGAAACTACCCCCCAGAGAGAAACTACCCCAGGAAAGAAACTACCCCTAGAGAGAAACTACCCCTAGAGAGAAACTACCCCCAGAAAGAACACACCAGAACTTGTGAGGTCAGATAGGAACAAGGCCCTGCCTCCCACCCACCAAGTCAACCTTTTCACCTCTTCCTGCCTTCTGTCCTTTTACAGAAGTTTCTTCCACATGTTTGTAATCATTTTGCAAATGGAAGATTTTCCTTGTTCAATCTGATTTTGGACCTTCCTTTTAGTCAGCTGTTGTGTACACTCTCTGGACTCTCCTCTGCCATTCTTTTTATTCAGAAGGAAATTACAATGAGAAAAAACTAGTCTTGTCAGAATGCTGTCTATTCCTGGGGGCCATTCTCAGAATAAATGTTATTTTCATCTCTGCCATTTTCCAGCACTTGCATAAATATTAAGCTAAATAGGAGCTACTAGTTACTTATCAGAATGTTTTTGTTCAGAATTAGCACTTGGTGCTACTCGTGCAAGTGGAGCATGGGACTGGATTTGAACCGCCGCACACTTCGGGTAGTCTCTCACTGACTCCTGACGTACAGTGAAACTACTGTCCTCCCACCCAGTTTTGTATAAACAGTGTGAAAGAAAAAAGTGTGGAAGTAAAAATGCTGTTCTTCATTAAGTAGAAGTTACTGAACCAAACAAATGTGGTTTAATATTTATGAAGCTTTGAAACTTACGAGGACAAGCAAAATTTCTCTCTCTTGCTTCCTTTGCCACAGAAGGGGACCGTTCTCCGGACTCTCCCACAGAATGATCACCCCAACCTTCGTGGTTTCATGTTCCCTGCTGGGTCACAGGCAGACCCATTCCCGGAGGGAGAGAATCTGAAGCTACTTTGCTTCATTTTCACTCATCTCTTTGAGCTCTTGTTGGTTTTTAAAGGTTCCCTGGAGTGTGAAGGCCTTCTGAGGCTTTCTACTAAGCCTCCTCAGAGACACCGTCCCTTGCAATGCCGGGAAGTGGCATTTTTCTCCCAAATCACTGGAACTCAGGGCTCAAAAGAGTTGAATGCATTTGAAAGTTTCAAGAGTCAATTCAGGAAAGCTTTTCATTCGGTAATATTGTTCTTGTCCTTCGCTTAGAAAAGCACAAAGTTAGACTTGCTCACTTTAAATCCCATATTCTAAACTCACCGTCAGCAATTCTACCCTGAAGAGTCTATCTGAAGGACAAAAAAAAAAACATTAATGTGAAAAGGTACTTGTCTGCCTTGGTTCACTGCTGAGCTGCTGACAACCACCAGGATCAGGAAACACCCACGTTCCCAGTGACAGATGAACAGTCAAAGGAGAGGTGATGTGGACAATTGGGTGTACGTACACAATGGATGCGACCAGCAGAGGAAAACAGGAGGAAGCCTTGATTTCTTGTGACAATATGGATGAGGCTTGGGGAGCTGAGCTGAGTGACGTAAGTCAGGAGAAAGACAAGAACTGGGTGATCTCACTCACATGTGGTCTTAGAACACACAGCCAGAGACCAGCCCAACTGCAGACCATCGCGGAATGCTAGAGCAGAACGGAAGCTACCAGAGGACACTGGCGGAAGGATCGTGCCCTTGGTCGGGGCCAGGGTGCAACTATGCTTATATTGGATTTTTGGTTTAGTTTATTATTTTTTTTCCAAATTATCTTTTTATTTATTTATTAAAAAATTTTGTTTATTAATATTTTATTATACCACCGTGAGATACACAATTACAAAGATGTTCATGTTTGAGTTTCGATCATACAGTGTTCCAGCACCCATCCCTCCACCAGTGCCCATTTCCCACCACCAATGTCCCTGATTCCCTTCCCCAGCCTGCGCTCTATGGCAGGTTCTTTATCTCTTCTCTCTCTCTCTCTCTCTCTCTCTTTTTCTCTCTCTCTCTTCCTTCTTACACATTGTGGATTGCAATACATACATTTAGAGGTTATTTGACTATTTCAATACTCAGTTCTAGGTTGGTATTATCATTTTTGATGATTATTAGTACACTGTTTCCTTCTCTGTCTTAGCTAACCTCTGACTCCCACACTTTTGTGGTAGATTCCACGTATTGATAAGACCTGATCCATGTTTTGCCTGACCTTGGATATTGTTATCCTACTATATATATTTATAGCGTACAAGTAAATGCAGTCATTCTATGTCTTTTTCCTTCTGGTTAATTTCATTCAACATGATCCTCTCCGTGTCCATCCATTTATAGGCAAATGTCTTAGTTGGGAGCCACACTCAGCGTGACTTGGAGAAGCTCCTGAAAGTGCTCAGGGGATCAGGCAATGCTGGGAATCACGGCTGGACTCGGGCTCACACTGCAGCCCTCTGAGCTCTCTCTCTCCCCAGGCCAGCAATTGAGTTTGAAGAATGAGAAGCAGTCCTGAAACAAGGGCTGTGATGTGAATAAAAGTTACCACAATAAGACGCTTCATCCTCTGGCTTTGTGCCACTGCTCCGTCTGTTAACACGTGGACATGTGAGTCCCGTGACACAAAAGCTGCAAGACAGACACACGTGATGTATTTACAACCGCATCAGTGGTCATGCTTCAGAGATGGGAAGAATTCAGTGACTTGCTGGCTACAAAGGCTACTACAAAAGAACTTTTAATTAAAAAATAAAAACCAAATAAAAATAAAGGGGAGATTTTCACAGTAAAATGTGTCTTATAAAATACTGATTACTTAAGAATCGTTCAGGCAGTCTAGCAATATTGCTAGAAAAATAGCTGTGTCTGTGTACCTCCGACTGTAGGTTTGGGGGGTAGAAGCTGAAGACTTACTCCTGGTCTGTGCTCCAGGGTGACTCTTGGTGGAACTTGGGGTACCCTGTACAGTGCGGGGGGGGGGGTTGGAAACCACAGGCAAAACTAGCATCTTCTCCCTGCATTGTCTCTCCAGCCCTACATTGATGTTTTGTTATTGATTTACTTTTTAATGGCTCTATACAAGCTGCTTTGGCATTTGCACAGAGTTCTGGAGGGTAAGCTTTGTTCTTCTAATGATTATTGGTTTTAGTTTTCTGGCCACGCCTAGTAATGATCAGGGCAGAGTACTGGCTCTGCATTCAGGGATCATTCCTCCTGGGCCTTGGGATTGAATGTGTGTTGGCTGCATGCAAGGCAAGTGCCCTCCGTGCTGTAATATCACTCTGGGCCCCCAATTGATGTTTTAAAATGATGTCCTTCTCCTCCATGACCACAGCTAAAACTGTTTCAAAAGCAGGATGTATGTATAGCCATGTGTATGTACACATACATACACATGGCAGAGCCCGGCAAGCTATCCGTGTAGTATTTGATATGCCAAATACCAGTAACAATCATAGACCTCATTCACAAGACCTGATGGAATGGTTTGAGACTCTTTATGTTCCTGGAGCGAGCAGATGCCTTTGGGCTACACTAGCAAGTGACAGGACATATGGAGATGTTACTGGTGCCCGCTGGAGCAAATCGATGATCAATGGGAAGACAAGTGACAAGTTATATATATATATCACTAAACCACATATTTGTTGGGGCTGAAGATATAGTTCAGAGGGGAGGTCATTTGCCTTGCTTGCAGCCAACCTGGGTTCGATACCTGGCATCCCATATGGTCGCCTGAGCACCGCCAGGAGTAATTCCTGAGTGCAGAGCCAGGAGTAACCCCTGAGTATTGCCAGGTGCGACCCAAAATGACAAAACAAAATGTGTTTGTTGATGCAAGACCAAATAAAAGAACTGTAGCCTGACAGGTGTAAGGGTTGATGAACCAGATAGAACTTTAGGTGGTTTACATGGGAGGTGGGTGAGGGCTGGTTCGAGGGAGAGCCAGGGAACTGCCCCAGAGCTGCATTTTGCAAAGCATCCTCATTGTTTATCCCTCAAGAATTGGAGATAACTTTAAAAGTTAGTCCATTTTATTCTACTGCCAGTTTTGAGTGAGCTGTACAGGACATTTTGACATGTAAAACTATTCCTAAGCCGACTGTATTCAGGCTGGCCTGTGCTGGGGCAAAGGAGCTTATTCCTGAGCCTGGTTTGATGGCTGAAACTGGAGAAGACCCTCACGGCCAATTTCACCCCCCCCCCTCTCGTGACATGCTGAGTTCTCAGGGAATGGAGAAATGTGGATTATTTTAAGTCTGACTCAAAGAAAACCACCCAGAGAAATAAACCTGGGGGCAAAGATCACATCTTTGATGAGAAACAATAGAAAAGCCACTTTGGGTGTCTTTTGAGAGAAATGATTCCTCACTCAGAAACCCACAGGAGGGCAGAGGCCCTTTGCCCTGCGGGCACTAAGTCTGTCTCTGGACGGTAAGGGTGGGGGCCCTCACCACAAGAGGGTGGGGAAGAGGAGATTTAATTTTTTCTTTTTAGTAAAGTGAGTTTGATTTTTAAGTTTAGAAACTTTTATTTATTTAATTTTCTTTTTTAAAATTTTAATTTATTTTTAGCAAATCGCCATGCAATACAGTTACAAGGCTGTTCATGGTTGGGGTTCAGTCCCACAGTGTTCTGGCACCTGTCCCTCCGCAAGTGCCCATTTCCCAGCACCAACGGCTGCAGTGTCCCACCCATCTCCTGCCAGCCTGTCTCCATGGCAGGCACTTTCCCTTCTCCCTCTCTCTCTCCCGTTGGGCATGAGGGTTTGCAATGCAGCTACTTAGAGGTCGCCATGGTTGTCCCTTGACCTGCTCTCAGCACGCGGCTCTTCTCCAGAGGGACCATTTCCAGCCGTCCTTGTCGCACGGTCCCTTCCTCGCCCAGCTGTCTTTTCTCCAAGAGGCTGAAGCAGGCGCCCAAGAGTGGACAAAACCTCCTGGCCGAAACAAGGTTGTTTTTTAATGGAATGAAACTTGCTTAGGAAGATGTGAGAGGAGTGTAAGAGGAAATCTGTTCAGGAGAGAGCACAGGCTTCTCTGGAGTGGAAGAAGGTAGCAGAGAAACAGAACACACCAGGCGAGCAACTGTTGTGTTCAGGGGGGACGAGACTGAAGAGTGAGCCCAGAATGGCTTTCTGAAGGAGCTTTTTGACATTTTAATTTAAATTTTATTATACCACCATCATGAGATATACAGTTACAAAATTGTTTATCATTGAGTTTCAGTCATAGAGTATTCCAGCACCCATCCCTCCACCAGTGCCCATTTCCCTAAACCAGTGTTCCTGATCCCTCCCCATCCCCAGCCTGCCTCTATGGCAGGCACTTTGTCCCTTCTCTCTCTCTCTCTCTCTCTCTCTCTCTCTCTATGCTCTCTCTCTCCCTTCTCTTACACATTGTGGCTTGCCCTGCATTCATTTAGGGTTCACTTCACTTGATCACTTGAATCCCGTTATTCGTGTATTTGCTCGAGCGGGCGCCAGTAACATTTCCATTGGACCCTATCACGTGCCAATGTAGTCCAATGGCATCTGGTTGATTCAGGAATATGAAGAGCCTCAAACCGTTCCTTCAGGGTCTTGACAAGGAAGTCTGACCATCTTGTAGGTGGGCGGCCATGTGATCTTTTGACATCCCGTGGGATCCAGTCGGTAATGGCTCTAGTCCAGCGGTTGTCTCCAAATCGCACTACATGTCCAGCCCATCTGATTTTTGATGCCTTGGCATATGAGACAGCATCCCTGATTCTGTAATAGCGACAGAGGTTGGAACTCCAGATTCCTTCTCTCACTTGAGTGAGGTGTGGTATTCCAAGCATAGCTCTTTGATTCCTCTCTGGGAGACCCGAATAGCATTCTCATCCCTGCTTTCGTAGGGCCCAGGTCTCTGAGCCTTATGTTAATGTAGGGAGAACGGTGGAGTTGAAGAGATGTGCCCGGAGCCGGAGGTTCTTTGTCCTTTTAGCTATTTCTTCGATGCCTTTGAAGGCACTCCATGCCGCTCTATTCCTCCTGCTCAGCTCCGGTTTTAGGTTGTTCATCATGTTGATTTTCGACATAGATACACATAACTGCTGCATTCAGAGATGTCTGTTCCATTGAGAGTGAATGGGGCCTCTGGAACTAGTTCATTTTTCATAAACATGGTTTTCTTTAGATTCAGCTGTAGACCTATATTTCCACATTCTCAGTTGAAGTCAGCCAGCATTTGTGCCGCTTGGCTAATGTTTGGTGTTATTAGAACGATATCATCAGCGAAGCAGAGGAGGTGTAGTTGCCGACCATCTATCTTCACTCCCATTGCTTCCCATTCTATTGTCGCATGATATTTTTGAGGGTGGCGCTGAAGAGTTTTGGTGAAATGGTATCACCCTGTCGAACACCTCTTTTGACATCAATGATCACTTCTTTGTAGAATAGTGAGATCCTGGTGGTGAATCCATAATACAGCTTAAGAAAGATCTTGATGTATTGGGTTTGAACACCCCTGTTTGGCTAGGGGCTTCAATGACTGCTTCAGTCTCCACAGAATCAAAGGCTTTCTGTAAATCAATGAACGTGAGACAGAGCGGCATCTTGTACTCCCTACAAACCTCAATGAGCTTGGTTACTGTGTGGATATGGTCGATTGTGCTGAATCCTTTCTGGGAGCCAGCTTGCTAGCATGGTTGTCCTTCATCTAGTGTTCTGCCAATCCTGTTCAGGATGACTCGTGTAAACAGCTTGGAGATGATGGACAACGGGCAGATGGGGCGATAGTTGCCGATGTCGTGAATGTCTCCCTTCTTGAACAGTAGAACTGTGCTGCTGGTTTTGCATTGGGAGGGCACCCTCGCATTCGGACAGGTAGCGTGTGAAGAGCTGAGCTAGTGTATTGATGAGTACCGATGGCAGATTCTTCAGGTGTTCGGGTCTGACTTTGTCTGGGCCTGGTGCTGTTCCCTTCTTTACCCATGAAATGGCATGTCGGATTTCAGAAGGGAGAATGTTGGGAACGACATATCCATCCTGTGGAATTTGGTATGTGGGCAGGTGGATGTGGCTATCAAAGAGATCTGAGTAGAAGTCCTGGATAATCTTCTCCATTGCCTTTCTGGAAGATGTGATAGATCCATCAGGGCTTCGGAGGGCAGTCATCTTGGTCTTATAGCTGGCGAAGGACAGGCGGCCAGTGCAAATGCTTTTCCTGGCTTCTTCTGCATCTTCCAGTATTTCTGCTCTTCTGTCTTTGAGGTCTTCTTTTATCGCTTCTCTGCACTGCTTTGCAAGCTTGGACGTTAGCATTTGGTCACCTGAGGCTCGCACCTTGCCACGTTAGCGAATGAGCATAAGAGTTTCTGAAGACAGGCGTCCCTTTTGTGTCTTTCTCTCTCTTGGCATTCTTCGCACAATCATGGAGGTGCTGAACCAGTTGGCTGTATTCTTCATCAATTTTGTCAATGGTGGTATCTTCCCTTGTTGCTGCAATGGTGCCAAAGAGTTCCCAGTTGGTGGTCGTTCTGGGGAGTTCTCTTCTTAAACTTTGGAGCCTTTTCTTCCCGTTGCAGGAAGTAGATTTTCATGAAGGAGACAGTTGTCTGATCCTGTTTGGAATTTGGGGACAACAGCTATATCGGTCAGACAAAACCATCAATTGAAGATGATGTGGTCAATTTCATTGTAGAACTGTCCACCAGGAGATTCCCATGTCCAACGTTTCACTTCAGCCTTCTGGAGCTGTGAGTTCTCATGAATGGTCTTGGTGGACATGATGAGCTCAGAGAGTCTCTCACCCTGTTTGTTCCATTCTAGGCCGTGGGTCCCGATGTGTGGAGTTCTTCAGCCGATCTTCTCGGTCCTATCTTGGCATTAAAGTCACCGACTATGATCTTGTAGAAGGTGTGATCTTTTTATAGAACTCCTCCAGTTCCATGTAGAATTTCTCAGTTTCATCTTCCCTTGTATGTGGATGTTGGTGCGTAGACAACGAAGATAGAAATTGCTGGCAGTAGACCACATCTCTTCAAGTGTAATCGTCCTATCCGGTTTGTTAGGCATGCAAATGAATCAGGGGTTACCATGTATATCCCTTTGCCTATATTCAATGCTCAGTTCTAGGCTACCATTTCCAACAATTATTGCACCCTGGTCCCTTCTCTGTCTTACCTAACCTCTGTCCCCACACATTTGTGCTAGACTCCAATCTTTGGCAAGTGGGAGGAGCTTTTCTACACTCTTCCAAGTGGTTTTCTGAGCTCTGCCCATGAAAGCTACCCAGGAGCTGTCGCAGGGAAGCCCTGTCCGCCATGCTGTGCTCAGCATCTCTGCATGGTGACTTCATCACTCTATGGATTCCGCTGTGGATTTCCTTCTCTGAGGGTCCACCTTTTCTGGGTAGGCCTGTGGTTTCTGCATCTGGGTGGTGCCTCAGTTTCTCCTTTTCCAGAGTTTAGGATTTATATTGCATAATAGTGTGATCTTCACACTTCTAAGCTACTTCAGAGCTTGGCAGTTTCTCCTTATGTTTTATTATTTCCTGAAAGTGTATGATGAGGGCCCTGCCCCATTTCCCCCCCAGGAGCTTTTAGCCCTTCCAGCTTTAACGGTTACGTGGGTAAAGGTCTGGAAGATGAAATTGAAGGACTTGGCCCAGGCTTCCCAGCTGGTGAGGGGCCCCCAGAGGCTCACCTCCAAGCCTCTCAGGTTTGTTTTGTTGTTGTCACACCCAGTGGTGCTCAAGGCTTGCTCCCAGCAGAGCTTAGGGTATCATGCAGTGCTGGGCTGGAACCCGGGGTCCCACAGCTGTGCTGAACCCGGGGGTCCCACAAGTGAGGCCGAACCCGGGGGTCCCACAGGTGAGGCCTGTGCTCAGCCCTGTGAGGCATATCTCCTAGCCATAATCCCTCTGTTTCCATCTCTCTCTTATTCCTCTTTCTTAGAGCTTTAGGAGTTTGTATCATGAGTAATGTGTTGGCCCCAAAATGTTATCTTATCCAGATTAAACACACACACACACACACACACACACACACACACACAGAGTCTATCTATGTGGGAGAAGTAGACTTCCTATATATTCAATTGCTTTTTTGGGGTGAGGGGCTTAGGCCACACCTGGGGTGCTCAGAAGTGATTCCCCATCTCTTATTCTGAGTACACAGTGAGCCCTGGTCAACCTCTGGGAACCATATGTGGTGCTGGGAATTGGAACCCAGGCCAGGCTGGCCTTAGGCAAAGCAAGTGCATAAAGTCCTGTATGACCTCTCTGGACTCCTATATTATGCACCCCCCCACTTGCTTGCTTTTTGGGTCATGCCTGGTGATGCTCAGTGGTTCCTCCTGGCTCTGTACTGAGGAATCACTCCTAATAGTGCTTGGGGACCCTATGGGATGCTGGGGATCGAACCTGGGCCAGCCACAGGAAAGTCAAACGCCCTCCCAATTATTCTATAGCTCCGGCCCCTATTTTATGCTTCTTAAGAAGCAAATTCATTTTGAATATTTTTGACTCACCAACCATGATTTCCAAAGGTAATTAGTGTCATCACATCAGTGTTCCTGTTATAGAAACTGAAACCTAAGCAGTTCTTAGGCTTAGGAGTGAAGTATAAAGACGTTCACCTCCAGGATGGGCCTTAGGGAGTGAAGTATAAAGACATTCACCTCCAGGATGGGCCTTAGGGAGTGAAGTTTAAAGACGTTCACCTCCAGGATGGGCCTTTCCCCCAGCTTGAAGCACGTCTTTGAGAAGGTGCAGAGGGACCAGTCAGGGGGTAGCTTAGCCCAGCTGATCAAGAGTTGTCTTAATGATAAGCTTCCGTCTAAACAGCTCACGACCTTTCACCTTTGAGAGGGGGTTTCTCTCTCAGGGACAGCCCAGGGGACCCCCACCAGGAGTCGGCAGCAGCATACACAGGAATCTTCACCAAAGACACATCCATTCTGCCTGGTGACAGCACCCTGCCGCTCCCAACACAACACGTGCAGCTTTGCTGGAGGGAAACACACGGATGCAACAGTGTCCTTCATGTTGACACACACATGCAGAGACATAGACACACAGACACAGACACAGACACACAGGCAGACACAGACATACACAGATACACACAGACACACGCAGACAGAACACACACGCAGACACACACAGACACACAGAGACACACAGACACACGGACACACACAGACACACAGACACACACAGATACACACAGGCACACACAGGCACACACTGCTCCCTGGTCCTGACTGGCGGAGTGGTCTCCAGTAGGGCACAAACCCCTCTGTGGCCGGCCTGTCCAGGCAGGGCTGTGCTGGGGGTCTCCCGCAGAGCTGTGAGTTGAGCAGCTGCTGCTTCAGCCTTGGGCTCTGCTCAGCAAGGCAGAGAGAAGGAGGAGGAGGCCGTGGCCTTTCCTGGTGGCCACTGCTAGGACAGGTGTCAGGTGGGAGGGAGATGGCAGTGGGGCTGGGGTGAGTGCGGGAGCAGGTGTCAACCTGCCCGGGGGGCGCTGGGATGAAGCCTGTATCCAGGAGGGTTTGCTGGGGCTTCCAAAGATCAGAGCTCCGGGATTTGGAGCCACTGAAACGTGGAGAGCAGAGCGGGAGAAACTGGTGCTCCAGCTGCAGCTGCAGACCAGGAGGCAAGAGCTTGACCCCAGCGGGACACTCCCACCTTTTCATCTCTGCCACACCTGCTCTACGCTGGTCCCCAGGGGAAAGTGCGGAGGCCCTGCCCACCCCCTTAATCTGTCTCTGGCCAGCCAGTTTATTGGGCTGGGGAGCAGGGCTGGAAACCCACAGCTGCCCCTCGAAACCACGAACCTGCTGAATTCAGACACCCGGAAGGCACCTCCGCGTTCCCCGTAGGCTGCTGACCAGCCCCAGCCTCTGTCAAACCCTCTCTGTGCCTTTCCCCTTTTCTAAGCGGCTTCTGGGGTTCCTCCGTGACCTTCGCTTGTGGGAATGTCTTTGCTGCTTTCTGTTTTCTTTAAATAAACACGTCACTTCAACCCGAATAGGGTGCTTGTCCTCAGAACTTAAATAAACACTCGCTTTTAAACAGGGGCGGGTTCCCACAAAGACAGCCCAAGATACATGTGCAGATCATTCCAGCCAGACTTCTCCCCAGCTTAAAGAAAGGAGGGCGCAGGTCACACAGGCTGGCGCGGCCCGGGTGGCCAGTCCCAGGGGCTCACGCCCACCCTCCTCTCTGCCCTCCGCCCCTTCATCAGGGCCCGAGGAATCAGGGCTTATCTTCATCTTGTGACAGAAGAGGCGCCTAGAGCCAGGTCAAGGGGTCTTGGCCGCTGTAGCAGGCCGGAGGAGCAACCGGCCCTGGGGGTGCTGCCCCACCTGTTAGTGCCTGCTCAGAGGGTCCCAGCCCTTGCGTGCCCATCACCTTGCCCAGTACTGCCCCTGGGTCTCACGGGGTCACAGTGACTCTTGGGGAGCGAGCCATACTCTGCAAATAGAGCATGAATGTTCTCACAGAGTGACCAGGGATGCGCCAGGGCCACGGTAGTCACCCACACACCGCCGGGAGTCCCAACTGGGAAAGAACATTTGTTACTGTCTGGTGCTTGCTCTTCTTCAGAAATAGCTGCTGAGGGGGCCGGGCCAGCACGTCTCCTCTGTCCTTTGATGAGTCTTAAAGGTTGGAGGGACTGGAGCCATAGTACAGTGCGGTGGGCGTTGGCCTTGCATGTGGCCAGCGGATGCAGGTTCGATCCCGGCATCCCATATGGTCCCTGAGCACCGCCAGTAGCTATATCTGGGTGCAGAGACAGGAGTGACCCCTGAGCATTGCTGGGTGTCACCCAAAAAAAGCAAAAAAAGGGCATCAGATTGCATCCCCTCCAATGAGACTGTGTATGTGTCTTTATGCAAATGGCGGGATGTGGGGAACCAATCGGACTGAGTATGCAAATGAGGGTTTACAAGAGTTCCGGTCTCTGTTGTCCCATAGGGTCCCCAAGTACCACCAGGAGTAACCTGGAGGAATAGCTGAGTATCGCCGGATGTGACCCCAAAAGCCAAAATGAATGAACAAACAAGCAAACAAATAAACAAATAAAGGCGGCGTGGATGTGTGTCATGAGTATTAAAGGCGGTGTAGACACTCTGGCACTGCTGCACAATCATCTTCGGGTGCTTTGTGGCACCTCAGCGCGACCCATCACAAGGCTCTGGCCTCTAGACAGCATCAGGGCTAGACACCTGCAGTGCGTCCAGAACTCTAGCCAACATCTTAAGCTTTGCACATGAAAACTTACTATCTTGTTCCACTCTTTCATTTCCATTTTGCAGGCTACGGCTCCCACGGAGGTCCTGGGGCCCACGGACAGTTCTCAATCAATAATTGGGCTGATAATTCCGGGCAAGGACAAGGGCCTGAGCAAGTGATGCTCTTTGGGCCCTGCAGGACCAGTGGCACGCGGGCGAGCCTGGAGAGGTGTGTGAGGTCTGTTATTTCTTAAAAATAAGTAGGAGACCCTGGGCTGAGAGCTCGAACAGTGCTGAAGGGTCACGCCTTGCCTGTAGCTGGCCCTGGTTTGATCCCCACACCCCTGGCGTGACCTGTGTCCTTGGTCCCTGCCTTAAACTGCTGATCCGTTAGCTCGGAATAGCTATGTTCACCCGGCTCTCTCCAAATAATATTAAATCCCAAAGAAGAATCTGGAGAATAACCAGGGAAGGTCATGTTTGCTTGTTTCTGTTTGGAGGCCACACTGGCAGTGCTCGGGACTTGTCTTGGCTCTGTGATCACTCCGGGTGGGGCCCAGGGACCACAGGAAGTGCCAGGGATCACGCCTAGGTCAGTCACACACAGAGCAAGTGCCCTGTGTGTACTATTGCTCCAGCTCCATCAGGACCTAACATTTGTGGGGTGAAAGAAAAGCAAATCTTTGTGTTTTCAGCTGGTGAGGACTGGGAAAAGATTGTTTGCTTGACAGCTGCCAAAACTCCAGCATGGAAAGGATGGGAGTGCACTGGGTGTCCTTGGGAGGTGCAGGGTGGGGCCAGAAGGTGGGTGCAGCCTTCTCTCCCTGGTCCCCCGCTCTGGTGAGGCCACTGCACACCAGCGCTTGTGTTTTCACACTGTAATGAATGAATATCAATACTGTCGACTCAAGACTGAGACTCTCCTCTCCAGTCTGAAGGAAGCTCGAGAGATCTCCCAGTGCAGGTCAAGGCTCATCAGCCCAGAAACCAACAGAAAAGCAAGTCACGACCCCACATAATTCATTCCCATTGTGAGGGTCTTAGTGGAATCTTCGGGAGCAGGCCAGCGCTCTTCCCCAATATGCCCCTGATTTCAGGATGCTTTCAGGGTATTCGCAACCAAAGGGGAACTTGGCTCAAATCCCTGCCTTTCAAAACAGTCACTAAGTTAGGTATTTGGAGTTTATTTTATTGGTCCTAAGCAAACCACAAAACAGATAAAAACCATTTTATAGCCTACATCTGGCTGACTAATAAAACATATGGCCATACATTCATGCCCGCAGCTGTAAGTCACTGTGACTTATAACTCGAGATAGAGATGGAGAGGCGGTGGCCAGGAAGGCTCAGTCCAACACCCAGACAGTGCTCAGTGGGCTTGGCCGACTGCCACACACATCTGTCTTGCCTTTGCTTGGTTCAGGGTATTTGTCCTTATTTCTAACAGCACAGATGAAGGTCAGGAAGGGACTGACACTTGCACGTGAGACTTTATTGTCAATGTTTTATATGTTGAGGTGTGATTCTCTGGGCTTGGGCTCCTGCGAGCCTCAAGAAATTGGGCTCCTGGCCACTTCTGAAGAATATTTCAAGGCTGGAGAAAAGTTTAACCCAATTTTTTCCTGCCTTGAAAAGAGCTAGTATGTGGATGAGTAATAGATAAGAAACTCAAAGTGATTGCAGTGAGGAAGTGGTGGAACTAAGATGTTTGAGAAACAGTGGAAGAGACAAATGCCACCCTCACTGTTTCAGGGCAACTAAGAGCCTCTGCATCTGCCCTGGATTGCCTCCCTGCAGGTCACTTCATAGATAGGGGGTAGTTTAAATGTGGCAGTTTATCTGACCATGTATTCTGTACTGGCTGGTATAAATATTCTCTCCTGCTACCACAATCATCGTGGGACTAGCTAGATCTTACCAGCATATTTGCCTGGCCACGTTGGATCTCTAAGTAATTAGACCAGAGAGAAATGCTGTTTGCCTTTCCAGTTTTAGTTGCCTTTGAGTTATCAGGGCCAAGCAAGCATGGCTCCCTGATAACTCAAAGGCAACTAAAATACAAAACTACCGTGGTGAAGTAGACGAGACTCTTGTGAAGGCTTGGAGAAATATTTAATTGGCATTAGTATAGTCTTTGGTACAGAGACATGCCATCTTAGAAACCCCTTCTCTACCCTATAAAGGCTTTTCCAGGCAGATCTTGGCTCATGACATTAGCATCTAAAAGGGCCTAGGTGAGGTGCTGGGAGAAATTACCTGAGGGCATTTGACCCTCCCTGCTTTCCATAAAAGTGAGAGGTCTGAGTTGCAGGGTATAAAACTAGGCTGCTTCCTCTCTTTCTTTTTTTTTGGGGGCTCTCTTTTGGGGCTCAAGCATTCTTCTTGAGAGTCTTATCTTTGTCTCTTCTTTACAGGGCCTTAACACGTGGTGGCCGCCATCTTGGCCTACACATGACTGGGTTTCTAGCCGGGCATCCTAAGCACAGGGTTTTCCTATTGATAATTTGTATTCCTGAACCTGTGATAAGTAAAGCATTTTAAAACCTCGCTGGATTCCTGAGTTTTCATCCGTTCCCGCTGGCTTCGGAGGTAGAATGGAACTCGCTTCCTGGTATTGTTGGGGACCCCCAGTGGCTCCCTGACACCTCACAACCAATAAACGATCACTGACGTCACCAGCACCAGAGTAAGTCCACAGCTGCCACTGCTCATAGATCTCTCAGGCAAACAGGAAGCTCTAAACAAAATTTATCTTCAGGCCAAGTGTATAATAAAAATAAGATATTTGTATTTCACAAAATTGGATGGTATCCCAGTATCTTATTACAAAGAACTATCCCTAGTCCAAGGTAAGTAGAGGAGACAAAAAGTTCAGTGCCTTTCCCTAAATCATGAGTTTTTGAAGTAAAGACTTGGAATAAAGAAGTGGTTTCCTTCTCTCCTCCTCCTCCTCCTCCTCCTCCTCCTCCTTCTCCTTTCTTCCTCCTCCTCTTTCCCTCCCCTTCTTTCTTTTTTTTTTTTTGCTTTTTTGGGTCACACCCGGTGACGCTCAGGGGTTACTCCTGGCTTTGCACTCAGGAATTACTCCTGGCAGTGCTCGGGGGACCATATGGGATGCCGGGGATCGAACCAGGGCCGGCACAGGCAGGCAGCGTGCAAGGCAAACGCCCTACCCTCTGGGCTATCGCTCTGCCCCCTTCTTTATTTCTTCTCTTCCTCCTCCTCCTCCTTTTCTACCTCCTCTTCCTTCTTTCACCAAGACTATTATTTTAGGGCAGTTTCAGTTTTCAGTTTTCTTTCTTTCTTTTTTTTTTTTTTTTTTTTTGCCTTTTTTGGGTCACACCTGGCAATGCTCAGGGGCCACTCCTGGCTCTGCACTCAGGAATTACTCCTGGCGGTGCTCGGAAGACCATATGGGATGCCGGGGATCGAACCCGGGCCGGCATAGGCCTGCCTCATGCAAGGCAAATGCCCTACCCTCTGTGCTATCACTCCGGCCCCGTAATGTTTAGTTTTATTAAAGTAAAAATTAAGAAAAGACCAAACTATCTTCCAGGGTGGCTGTAGCTTTCCCTGCTCTCACTAGCAGTGAATGAGGTTCCCTGTGTCACAGCCTCTGGCATTGGATGTGCTCAGTGTTTTGGAATTCTCCAAGGTCTGTAGTGATAGTGAATAGAAACTACCTGTCAGTGTGACTGGAAGATCTTTGTCTTACGTGGCCTCTCCCTTACCTGGCTGACACATAACATGGAACTTCTTTTTTGTGGGTTTATTTTCTGTCTGTCTCCTTTGGTGAGGTAACTTTTAAGGTCACTGGTAATTTCTAAAGTTGTTTTCCTAACATTTGGGACCAACTGGGGTTGTACGTTCCATGGATTGTTATAAACATTTCCCACATTTTATGAATAGCTGTAACTTATCCTTTTGCAATCTAGCTTGTCTTCTTGTTACATAGATTTCGCGCAGCTGAAGTTTTAAATCTTAATGCAGTGCTGCTCACAAATTGTGCTTCTCATACACTGTGCCCTTGGCGTCGAATCTAAGATGTCGCTGCAGCACCCCCATGTGATCTAGGTTCTTTTCCGAGCTCTATTTTTTTGTTTTCTTTTTGGGACCACACCTGGAGATGCTCAGGGGTTTCTCCTGACTCTGCACTCAGGAATCACTCCCTAGTGGTACTCAGGGGATGGTGTGGGATACTGGAATTGAACCTGGGTTGGTCGCATGCAAGGCAAGAGCCTATGTATCATTGCTTCAGCCCCTGGGCTCTTATTTCTCTCTTCGCAGTGGTGGTGGTGACCCTTCTGACTGATAGGGAGGCGCAAAGCAGACCACCTGGCCACTCTGTTCAGTTCAAGCAGAGAAGAAACCCAGGAAGGCTGTGTGTGAGGTATGGCTTTAAGTGTTTGGGCTGTAGCTGTGAGCCAAGCAGAGAGCTGCAGTTTTTGTGGGATTGTAGTCCAGAGGGAGGTAGGAACAGCAAACAAACAAACATTTGGCAAGATGGATACATAAATTGCCTAGCCTGTGTGAGCACAAAAAGTAATGGGAAATGGGCACTGGTGGAGGGGATGGGTGCTGGAACATGGTATGACTGAAACCCAATTTTGAACATTTTTGTAATTGTATATCTCACGGTGGTAAAATAAAATAAAATAAATTGATATAGGAAAGAAAAAAAATAGAGTCAGGATCAAGAGTAATGGGAAGAGGGAGATTCACAGCTTAAAGTCAGGCCACCGAGAAAGTACCATTTGGGGAATGATTTCAAGGAGATGAGACACTTCTCTTGTTCACCTTTCTTACTGCTGCCGTATTAAGTGGGTCCCACTTCTCTAGGTGGATCTCCCAGGGAACATCATTGAGGCTAGCAAGGGGCTGGTAGAATGAGCTGTCAGAGAAAGAGTAATTAGAGACAGGTCAAAGTGGCCACAGAGCGTGGACGTTGGGATGGCTCTGGGGCTGGTCAACATTATAGGCATTTAGGTACTTCTCAGTTGTATGTAAATTGCCGGGCAGTTCTGAGGAGAGGAGGAATTGAACCAATTTGTGTTTAATCAAGGTTACTTTGACTGCTGAGTTAAAGAGATTCAGGCTTAAAACTGGGAGACCAGTTGTAAAAAGCTGGTCCGGGGAAATGAGAATGGTAACCTCAAGGAGCATATGGTTGAATAGCTGGGGAAGACATTAGGTCCTGACTCCACCTCGACCACAGTCTTTATCCAAACACCAACAAGACAGTCTGTCAATTGAACTTAGAAGTCCACGTATATTTATTTTGCTTTTTTTTTATTGTGCATAAACTATGGAACTATGGATTTGACATCACCTGAGATAGAAACTGACAACAGAGTAGATCTGGGGGTGATATCAGTAGTTTAGTCTAGGTTACGTGAAAGTTGAGCTAAGGTTTTTACCACTTGTCCATGAGCCTAATGATAAAAAATGCTAGTGTATATGTTTTGGGGGAGAGAGTGAGAATGCAGAGCGTAGGTGCTTAGTTTGCACACGGCTGACCCTGTCACTTGGCGTTCCTGAGCAACCAGGACTTATCCCCCAAGTGTAGACCAGGAGTAAGTCCTGAGGACTACAGGGTGTGGCCTCCCCCAACATCCCTAAATATGCATTTAAAGTTTATAAAGTGAATTGATTTAATTGAATAATTGAGTAAAGCAAGTTATATTGCTATTATAGCAAGCCTGTGGATGATTAATTTCAGTTTGGGAACTACCACTCAGCTTGCTCCTCTGCTAAGGTTCTGTGTCACTATTATGGGGTCATATGTGCTGTACTAGACTCTTGAAGGAGCACATGATGTTCATGTGAGCTGGGCCTTTGACTTTTGTACAGCATGAAGCTGGGGCAAATGTATGTATTTGTTGATTCAAACGTGATCTGAATGTTCTTTACAAGAGAGAAAGCTGGGCACTTTTCAGCTGTCCTGCTGCATCCATAAGGAGCAGGGGACAGACTGGTCTCAGTTTCTTTGGCTTTGTCAGTTCTGTGAGCAGGACGCAACCTGGACTCTGCCTTGGATGAGCGCTGAGTCAGCCGGGTGCCATGGAGGCAATTGGGGAGGACAGTGGTTTGGAGCCCGTAGGTGGGTACGTAAAAGAACCGGGTCACAGTTCCACAGCACCGGGAAGCATGCCTCTCATTGTTTGAAGCAGAAAAATGATGTCTTTAGAAGTGGAATTCAGGGCTAAAATGTGACTTACAAGGGAAGCAAAGGAAACCTCAAAAGAAAGCCTGAATGTCTCCTGGATTGATGAGTTCACACGGCTATAGACTTTTCTGTGAACCGTGAGCACCATCACTAGAAAAAGATTCAGCCTGTGTGCTCCCGCTCAGGAACTTGAATGGAGTCATTCAACTTTAGGAATTAAACATCATCTTCCAGAGTATCCATAGAAATCCTACGGAAATAGGAGTTGCGGGAGCAATGCCCCTGGCCCTGCCCAACTCCCAAACCTCCAAGTGTCTGAGCTCTCAGAGGTCATTCATTTAAGTTTTCCTTCCTGCTAAAATGCACGGGATGGGGAGGGGTGGGAAACTAGGGAATCTGTTGGCAATAAGGGCACACTGGTGGTGGGACTGGTGTTGGAATATTGAATACTGAAACAGCTGTATTGCGAACAACTTTGTAAATCACAGTGTTTAAATAATGAAAAAATAAGTAAATAAAATGCAAAGGACGTGTGGCCGCCATTCGCTGAACAAGGCTCTGACCTAATTCTTCTCCACTTGGCCTATGTTTACATTCCTCAGCTGCCAGAGACTTGAATTGTGACCGGACTGAAAGTCTGTTACATCCGTCCCCAAGTCTCTTTATGGCAGTTTTACTTTCTAGCATAAGCCTTGGACTTAATTCCCTCCAAGGTGAAACAATAACTCTGAGAACAAGAAGAAAGTTGCAATTTCTGTGAAATTGAAATGGAAGTGACTGCTCTAGAAAATTGACAGAGTAGAAGAGTAACATCTTTCTGTTGAGTTAGACGTGGGAGAGGGAACTCAAGAGAAGTTGAGAGAAAATGAAAAATGATAGAAAGACCCAACTGTGGTTCTTGATTTGCTCTAAAGGGAGAAATGAGAAATGAGAAATGAGTGTGATATTGATATGAGCTGAAACACAATGCTCAACTGTATAGTTATCTCTCCCATCCCCCAGTACTTAAGAATACAAGAGCATCTGGAAAGCATGTTTCTAAATAAGTGGTAAAGTTTAATGAAGTGGATAGAATGAAGCTCTAATTCAACCAGGCTGGTGTCTCATAAGGTAAAAATGAGATGTGACAAAATAAGAAGTGGGGGTGAGAGAGAGAGAGAGAGAGAGAGAGAGAGAGAGAGAGAGAGAGAGAGAGAGAGAGAGAGAGAGAGCAGTTGACTACCAGCCCTGAGCAGTGACATCAGCAAGGTGATTGCCCTGGTGGTACCCTGGTGATACTCTCAGCTTCCAGGACTGTGAGAGAATAAACTGCACAAGCCACCCAGCCACAGGGGGTTTGCATGGACCCTAGCACGGGGTATTAAGGGTCATTCATGCAGAGACAAGACAGACATTGGTCAGAATACCCAAACTCAAAAGTTGCAAGCATGATTCTGTGATGTGTTGACTGTCAAGCCCCAGCACTCTGGTTTCCAGGGTGGCTGTCTACCCAGTGCTCTGGTATGCAGAGCGGCTGTCTACCTGACTGTCTACCCGGCCCTCTGGTGTGCAGGGCGGCTGTCTACCCAGTGCTCTGGTGTGCAGGCCGGCTGTCTACCCAGTGCTCTGGTATGCAGAGTGGCTGTCTACCTGACTGTCTACCCAGCGCTCTAGTATGCAGAGTGGCTGTCTACCTGGCTGTCTACCTGGTGCTCTGGTGTGCAGGGCATCTGTCTACCCAGTGCTCTGGTGTGCAGGGCAGCTGTCTACCCAGCTGTTTGTCCCACAATCCGAGCATGGGCCCTTACCTCCAGCCAAGTGCTTCTACTAGGCTGAGTTTGTTCATAAACTTGGGCTCACAGGCTCCTCCCTGCCCTGTGACACATGGCATGGTGGCACCGAGAGAGTCACCAAGGGCAGAACAATTAGATACTGTTCTGGAGTTCAGAGGCTAATAATAAGTGCCATGAGTTAGATACACAAATAAATCTGCTTCAAGGGTGTGAGTCAGCGGAGCAGGATCCTGGGCCGCTCTGGGAGGTGTGACTGTTTCAGCAGAGGTGATGGGAGGACCCGGAATCCACTTTTCTGTTGGTTTGCTTGAGGGCCACACCCTCTGGGGCTCAGAAAATACTCCCAGTTCAGGGATGACTCCCCATATGCCCAGGGGCCGCCTGGTGCCAGAGATGGAACCCAGAGTGCCCGCAGGTGAGTCGTGGGCTCCAGCTCTTTGTTCACATGTTTCACTCTAGAGGCCACACAGTTACCACTGTTGGAATGGCCAGTGGCTCTCCTGGACTCAGGCATGGGGATGACTAAGCTGACCAGCCCCAGGTCCTACCACTCACTCCCTGCCCTCACTTCTGTGGTTTGTGCCTCACTTTGTTTAAATCCTCCATAAAATCTCAGGGAGGCCACATTTGTTTCCCTGCTGCTTCCATCAGGTCCCCCATGCCATGGCCTGGAATGGTGCAGACATGCTCTCTCGGGTCTCTGGCCCTCAGGGCTGCCGTGGTCTCCGTGGGCAAAGCCACGGGGTCAGGAGGCATGGCCCAAAGAGCTCATGAAAGGAAGACACTGTCTCTTTGACTTTGTCACTAGTAAGTCCCGGTGTGCGGCCCATGCCAGGGACATAGGAGAGGTGGACTTCCTGGGGCCCGGAGCGGGCACCTCCCTTTCCTTACAGGAGCCATCAGCGGACGTGTACCTGAGTACTTGGACCTTGTACTGTCCCGAAGTCTCCAAAATAAGCTGTTTTAGGGGTTCAGAATGCTCTGTAGTTTATTTCTTCTCAGTTCCTGCTTTTCTTGTCGGGGGTTCCTCACTAACCAGCCCCATTCCTTGGGGTAGTGACGATGCCCTGTTGTAACAGCCCCTTTTTCTTGACACCTATAGCACATCCAGGCACAGGAAACTTTGTCACTTCTGTTCTCAGCTACTGAAGATAATTTTGCTCTATTGACTTCAAAGTTGCCGAGACTGTCACTGGGGCTGCACAGGGGATTCTCTCAGCCACGGAGGCGCTGCGTGTTGCTCTGACTTCAGCGCTGGCCCGGTCTGATGAGTGCAAGGTAGGGGCAGGGGCTGAGCTGAAAGAGCTGAAGGTGTTAGTGGGAGGCATGCTGGCATGCTGATAGGAGCTAGCAAGTGAAGACGCTTGTCCTGGGACTCCTTGAGATTCCCACTGAATGGTTGCAGTGGCACATCCAATGTCCTGGGACACGTTAGGGGAACAAGAGGGACACACAGAGTTGGTCTGACCAGAATTCCTTCTTCCCTTTCTCCGCTTTGGACAATGGAGAATTTAATATGCTTAGAGCCAGTCAGTTGCAGTCTAATTGGCTGGTGCAAACATGGTGGGCAGTGTCCACCTAGAGCATGCCGGCCGTGGTTGAGCCTGCCTGCCCTGGTGGGCAGCGTCCACCTAGAGCATGCCGGCTGTGATTGAGCCTGCCTGCCCTGGTGGGCAGTGTCCACCTAGAGCATGCCGGCCGTGGTTGAGCCTGTCTGCCCTGGTGGGCAGTGTCCACCTAGAGCCTGCCTGCCCTGGTGGGCAGCATCCACCTAGAGCATGCCGGCATGGTTGAGCATGCCTGCCCTGGTGGGCAGCGTCCACCTAGAGCATGCCGGCCGTGGTTGAGCCTGTCTGCCCTGGTGGGCAGTGTCCACCTAGAGCCTGCCTGCCCTGGTGGGCAGCGTCCACCTAGAGCATGCCGGCATGGTTGAGCATGCCTGCCCTGGTGGGCAGTGTCCACCTAGAGCCTGCCTGCCCTGGTGGGCAGCGTCCACCTAGAGCATGCCGGCCGTGGTTGAGCCTGTCTGCCCTGGTGGGCAGTGTCCACCTAGAGCCTGCCTGCCCTGGTGGGCAGCGTCCACCTAGAGCATGCCGGCATGGTTGAGCATGCCTGCCCTGGTGGGCAGTGTCCACCTAGAGCCTGCCTGCCCTGGTGGGCAGCGTCCACCTAGAGCATGCCGGCATGGTTGAGCCTGCCTGCCCTGGTGGGCAGCATCCACCTAGAGCATGCCGGCCGTGGTTGAGCCTGCCTGCCCTGGTGGGCGGCATCCACCTAGAGCATGCCGGCCGTGGTTGAGCCTGCCTGCCCTGGTGGGCAGCGTCCACCTAGAGCATGCTGGCCAGGGGCGGGCCCTCCTGCTCCCGATGTCCTGAGGCGCTATTGACCGTGGGCTCATCACCCTCTGGTTGCAAGCCCACCCTCTCCCTTCTTTTCTGCAGGTTGCATTTGAGGCTGCCGAGTTGAGGTGCTCCCTCGACCCCTTGACCACTTCTGTGGCTGGCAAACTTCACGGTGTCCTGGTTGAAATCATCTCTCAAGCAGGCTTGTGGGAGGGCCTGTGGGCTGTCCTGTAACAGCCTGAGGATCAGGAGACGCCCGGTGGGTCTGGATTCCTGTGGCTGCCAGCAGCTTGTAGCTCAGGCTTCTTGACCTTCAAAGACAGCGCGGGCTTTGATTTTGCAGGGAGAGTTACGGTGGCTGGAGTCTCCGTCTTTGCTTTCAACACCATTTTCATAAAAGGATCTCTCGGTCCCAGATGTTTGATATCTTTTAGAAATGGTAGCCCTGAACACAACTGACAGGAATAAGTAAAAGCTTGACATCACTTTTGTAAGATGTTGCGAAGCTGAGTGCGTTCTTATGAAAAACAAACCTTGAAAAGGAGCAACCGAGCCCAGGGAGAAAGCAGAAGGTTTGCAGTGAGGGATGCCCAGCAGAATTCAGGCTGCGTTTATGCCTTCCTGCAGGACACCCACTGGGTTGCTAATCACCGAAGGGTCAGGGAGTAAGGGAGATTGATCTATGGCACCTAATTCCAGGAGGCTGGGGGCAGGGCAGGGAGGCTTATCAATAAACTGCAAAACAGGGGAAACAAATGAAACACAGATTTGACAAATTAGCCATGAGATTAGAGCTCAGTCGGATCACGGGAGTGCTGAGTTTTTGCCTCTCGCCCAGATAAAGTCCCCCTGCGAGAGATGTCTGCGTTTGCCTTCTTAGGGTGCGACAAAAAAGAGAAGAAACACAACGGCTTTACAGAATTCAGTCTTCGCTTTCAAAGCAGCAGTTTGAAAAATAAATTTGTGTGCTAAACATTAAGATGAAGTTTAATACCTACTTGTTAGAAACCTTTGAAGAGGGGAAAATGGGATACTTTGTTCTGGAATAGATCACTTGCTTGCATTTGACATTACTTTTATCACATTTCCTTTGAAAGATGTTTCTGACTTAACTCTTGACCTCTTTGAGAAGATAAAAGTCCTCTGTCCTATTGACAAAAACGTTTGTTTGTGTAAATGAAGTACATTCTGTAATGATAAAAATGCGGTTCAACGGCTTCAAGATAAGACGGTTTAAGACACATTTCAGAAATGCAAGTCTGGGTTATCCCGGTATAAACCTGTTTACAAGTTTATCAGCTAGAAGTGGAGCAAGTGTGACATTTCTGCACAGGCGCTATCTGGCCAGTTCACTGCCTCAGAAACCCCAGAATAAACTGGAAGTCCACATTGAATGGATATTCATGGTGTGTGTAGGGCCAGGGAACAAAATTAGCATATTTGTATCAGACAGTGATACAGTGATGCTTTTGGAAAAAATTTTATTTTACTCAGTTCTAGTCTCACTGTCTTCCCGTTCATCATCGATTTGCTCGAGCGGGCCCCAGTAACATATCCATATGTCCTGTCTCATGCTTGTAGAGCCCAAGGCATCTGCTTGCTCCAGGAACATAAAGAGCCTCAATCCATTCCGGGAATGAGGTCTATAATTGTTACTGGTATTTGGCATATATATCAAATACAACACGGGTAGCTTGCCAGGCTCTGCCGTGCAGGTAGCATACTCTTGTAGGCATCTCTAAGTCCGGCATTTATTGATGAACCGCGGCGCCGCGTGGACCGGGCGCTGATAGGCTGGTCTGCTGGGTGGAGGTCTGACGAGAGAGAAGTCTGGATGTGGAAAATGGAGGCCCTCATGGAGTGGGGGGGTCGTCTGGCTTGTTGCAAGGCTCTGCTGGGATGGTGGGCCAGGGCTAGAACCCACCATCCCTCCTGGGCGCCTCGTGAGCGGTTGGTCACAGGGGAGAGCCAGTAGCAGCTCTGCCCCATGTCTGCAAGTCTCTGGACTGGCATACTTGAGCCAGATTTAAGAAAGACTGCTGCAGGGTGGAACTCGATGAGCCGGGCGCTGATAGGCTGGTCTGCTGGGTAGAGGTCTGACGAGAGAGAAGTCCGGATGTGGAAAATGGAGGCCCCTCATGGAGTGGGGGGTCGTCTGGCTTGTTGCAAGGCTCTGCTGGGATGATGGGCCAGGGCTAGAACCCACCATCCCTCCCGGGCGCCTCGTGAGCGGCTGGTCACAGGGAGAGCCAGTAGCAGCTCTGCCCCATGTCTGCTTGCATATCTTCTTGAAAGTGACGTTCAGCCGTGTGTAGGGATCTCCTTGAGGTATATTTAAGAAGTTTAAGGTGAATAATGTTAAAGATAAAGAATCCATTGGAGGCATACTTGTTTTTCGTTGCTTTAATAACTGAGTTTTAAGCGTTCTAGCCTAGCATCACTATTTCCAGCTGTAATTGTCAAACTGCTCCCTTCTCTTTCTTACCTAGTATATTTTTGTCTTTGAATAAAACAGCTGTGGTTCAATTCCAATAATGTATCTGGAGAGGTACATACATAGGTACATATATGCTCTTAAACATATATGTGTGTGCATGTGTGCATGTGTGTGAATATATGTGTGTATGTGTGTATGTGTGTGCATGCGTGAGTGTATGTGTATATGTGTGTGAGTACATGTGTGTATGAATGTGTGTATGTGTGTCTATGTGTATGTGTGTGAATGTGTGTGTGTCTATGTGTATGTGTGTGAATGTGTGTGTGTATTAACACACTGTTGCCCAGTCCTCCTCCTGGAGCGCCTGCTGTGAGCTGGTCTGCAGCGTGGGGCCTGTCTCTGGAGTCTGAGGTGCATCCAAAGTTCTCGTTCAGGAGGTGGAGAAGAGATTTGGTGTGGCAGAGTTTTCTGTTTCTCTGAGGCACCGACTGTTTCCCCAACTTGGCTGGCCATCCGTGCGGCGAGTGATCTTCTGCACTCTCCCCAGACCAGCAGTTCTCGCAAGTCAGTGTGGAAGCAGCTACCCTGGAAGTCGCTGGGCTGGCCTGGAGTTACAGCCGGCAGGGCGGGCCCTGAGAATGTGCTTTCCTAGTCTGTTTCCAGTTGCTGCTGCTAAGCCATTCCTGGGGTCACATGGGGCACCACTCCCTAAAACGGAGTTAACCAAGGAGCTCCTGGGGATGCCTAAATACCTGCGGATTGTCATTCAGAAGCGGGCGGCCTTTGGGTTCTCCTTTGGGTGCCCTGGGCCCTGCTCTCTGGAGGTCTGGGAGGTGCTGCGCTAGTGTGACCAGAGGCCTGCTGTAGGCATGGCATGGCACACGGCCTCATGCTCTGGCTCGGGTGTGTCTCCTTACACTCCATCCCGGAACCCCAGCCCTCATTAGGAGGCGAGGGCAGAGGGAATAGGGCCCGCTGAGGGGGCTACTTGCTTCCTGTCTCACCTACAATCTGCAGGATGGAGGCCTCTCCTCACCACCCAACATGCTGCCAGCCGCCAGCGTGAAAGAAGTTACTGCTAGTGACGAGCCTTTCAGCGTGTGGTGCTGTCACGGCAGCCGGAGCCTACTCAGCCAAGTTAGATTCACATGATGATAGAAGAGATCTTTGTATCACCTCCTAAAATAGGACTTCCAGAAAGGTAGCAAGGATGCATGAGTCAAGGGTCAAGAGCTGCAATATATGAATTTTGTTTACTGATTTTTTGGCAGCGCAGGGAATTGAATGTGGATATCATTCACGCAAGACACATACTTTCCTTTGGAGTCGCATCCCTGACACATACATATTTTTGCTGATATATTGATGTAATTCTGATAGATTTCCAGGGAGATATTTTGGAGGATTTATATTTTGATGAAAAATTTCTGTATCAATGTTTGTATTCTTTGGTGTGTTTAATGTGTTTATCCATTAAATTTCTAAAGAGTCTGCATATATGTGTGTGTGTGTGTGTGTGTGTGTGTGTATCACTGTATCACTCTCTTCCCGTTCATCTTCGATTTGCTCGAGCGGGCACCAGTAACATCTCCATATGTCCTGTCTCATGCAAGTAGAGCCCAAGGGCACCTGCTTGCTCCAGGAACATAAAGAACCTCAAACCATTCCATCAGGTCATGGGAATGAGGTCTATAATTGTTACTGGTATTTGGCATATCAAATACGACACAGGTAGCTTGCCAGGCTCTGCCGTGCAGGTAGCATGTATATATATATACATATATATATGTATATATACACACACACATCACTTGTCTTGTCTTCCCGTTGCTCGAGCAGGCACCAGTAATGTCTCCATTCACTAGGAATGAGGTACATTATTGTTACTGCTTTGGCATATTGAATACACCACAGGTAGCTTGCCAGGCTCTGCCGTGGCTCTGGGTTCATCTCAGGGGGCCCAGTCTCATCTAGCAAAACTCTTGATATTTGTTGTCAGGCCACCTTAGCTATCTCTCTTAAACTTTCATATTTATCCCTGATTATAGTTCAAAGCAATGGCAAAGATGTATATATCGTTTATGGTAGATTCCACCTTTGACAAGACCTCCTGATTCATGTTTTTCCTGACATTGGATATTGGAATCATACTATATATGTATGTATAGTATATCATACTATATATGTATGTATAGTATATCATACTATATATACTTATATATTTGCATGATATATATGTATGTCATGCACATAAATGCAGTCATTCTGTATCTGTCTTTTTCCTTCTGGCTAATTACATTCAACATGATCCTCTTCAAGTCCATCTATTTATAGAAAAATTTCATAATTTCATTTTTCTAACAGCTGCATAGTATTCCATTGTGTAGATATACCAAAGTCTCTTTATCCAGTCTACAGTTCTCAGGCACTCTGGTTGTTTCCAGATTCTGGCTATTGTGAATAATGCTGCTATGAATATAAAAGTAGGGATGGTATTTCCACTGCGTGTTTTTGGCTTCCCAGGGTATATTCCCAGGAGTGATATGGCTGGGTCAAATGGGAGCTCAATTTCTAGTCTTTGGAGGAATGTCCACATTGTTTTCCTAAAAGGCTGTACCAGTCGACATTCCCACCCACAATGGATGAGAGTCCCTTTCTCCCTGTATCTATGCCAGCACTTGTTGTCCTTGCTCTTTTGGCTATGTGCCATTCTCTGTGGTGTGAGATGATAGCTCATTGTTGTTTTGATTTGCATCTCATCAAATGAAACACTCTTCCCATATGTTTTTTCATATGTCTTTTGGCCATTCAAATTTCTTCCTTGTTGAATTTCTGTTCATTTCTTCTCCCCATTTTTGGATGGAATTGGCTGTTTTCTTCTTGTAAAGTTCTACCACTGCCTGATATATCCTGGATATTAACTCCTTATCAAATGGGCATTGGGTGAATAGTCCTTCCCATTCTGTGGACTCTCTTTGTATCTTGGTCAATGTTTCTTTTGAGGTGAAGAAACTTTTTAGTTTCATGTAATGCCATATGTTTATCTTGCTTTTAGTTGCTTTGTTAGTGGATGATATTAAGAAATAATGGAGGCACTGCTCACATACAATAGAAAGTACATAACTGTTCTATTTGGAGGCATCTTTTTGTGTCAAAGGAATTATAGTTTCCTTAGATAACCTGGTCTTTACTACTACTGAGAATGTGGATTGTCAAAGATTCTGTGTGCAGTGGGCTTTTGCTTGCTGAGGAAGACCCCGGTTTCTCCATGTGCTCTGATTTCCTTCTGTGTGCGTCTGTTTGTGTGCACAACTCCTCTTACCATTCTGTAGGAAGAAGCTGGATGAAGTGCCCAGGATTCATTACACATCGTTTTATGAAACAGGGTTTAAATGAAAACAAAGCAAGTTTTCTTTCTTTTTCTTTTCTTACTTTTTAAGCCAAGCAATTTCTTTTTATAATCAAGACAATATATTCTTTTAAAGTGGTACTTCTTGACATTTATAGTGTTAGTGACAAGGTCATAATTTCCATGGTAATGAGATGCCTTTAATAGTGCATAATCCCTGTTGCAGAAAACAGCCCGGCTTCCCACCCGCTCTGCTGCGAGGAGTGTTTCCTGCTGAGGTCTGGGGCCTCAAGCCGGTCGCATCTGACTTTGCAGTGCCAGCGGCCTTTCGTCCCCGGGAGTGCCCTAATCCGAGTCTCTTCAAACTGTGCTTGAATAGACCACGACGCTTTGAGCCAAGAATCCTGGATTTTCTCCTGCTTTTATTGCGGCAAGTGGCCAATTGTGAATAAAGGCTCTCGGCATACTGTCATGCTTTTGTAATGGCCAGAGCTGAGACTGACTAGGGGACAGGGCCAGAGTCCGGGATTTGGAAACACTCCTGCACTTTCTTTCTTTTCTCTTTTTTTGTTGGGATGGACTTACAGGATTGTGACTGCTCCCAGCGGAGAAAGCGTCATGGGGCGTGTGCACGGGTGTGAGCTGGCTAGAAGCCTCCAGAGAGTAAGACTTGGGGAATGCTGGAAGAACATGTGAGTGGGGCCGTTCGTGCACCCCTGATTCCATGTGATCTCTGCGTCCGCACCGCAGTTCCCGCTGCCACGCTGCCTGCAGTGTGCTCTGGCCATTCCGCTAGGTGCTGCTTAAACGTCTTTTCAACAGCTTCTCCTGAATGAGGCAGGGAGATAGTGCAGCAGCCAGGACTGTGGGCCTTATTCACACAAGGGCCCAATCCCCAGCACGGCGAGATGTGTGAGATGCTGCCCAATCCCCAGCACGGCGAGGCCCCTGAATGCCAACAGGTATCCTGGAGGCCCTGCAGGACCGTGGTGCCAGAGGGAGCTGCACCACTTGGCTGGGTCATTGAACTTCCCGGCCTCATTGGCTCAGTAACCCTTGGGAGTTGCCCCAGGTACCCTGCAGGGCCCCCAAAGGAAAGGAAAAGCAAGGTGTTAGTAATCTGCAGGACAATAAAGCTTTCATAGAGATGTTTGGGAAACACAGGGCGATGGAATCCTGCTGAATGGATAAGAACAAAGCCAGGGAGCCTATTAACAGGAGTTAAAGGGAGCAGCTGGTGGGAAGAGTGTTTCCGGGAAGAACCTACATTTGCTGTTGTAGGATTCAGCTGGTGCTGAGGAAATTAGCCAGAAAAACTCACTGGGAAGGAGTTGTTGACCTCCATTGTCTGTGAAAATTGTGACCTTCCAATGGATGCAGGTGAGAGTCTGCCCTGACATGGCAGGAAGGAAGGAAGGACGGCCGGAACCCGTCCATCACTGACCACTTCTGGGCCGGCGACTGAAGTGGTTATGGCACAATGGTCTCCATCCTTGCACCCTCCTCCTCCTCCTCCTATCTCTGGCGGGTTTGAGCTGGGCCATAAAGTTTGAAAAATGGCTCGTGAGCCTCCCAACTCCAGGCTCGCTTTGATGTTTGCTGGAGTTCAGGGCAGGACCCACAGAGAAAGGCGGTGCTGCCAGTGTCTGCCGCGTTTATCAGCTACATTCCTCATTCGTGGCTGGCGTGTCTAGTATCATCAGTAGCAGAGTACCAAGAGGTAACACACTTTGGAATGAAATCACTTTTTTGGGGAGAATTTGGGCTTGTTTCCTTTGGGTGTGTTAAATGTTTCCTACCTGTCCCGTGGGATAAAACGTAGTGTGGCCACGTCCCACTGAAGGGGCCTTGCGTGAAGGTGTTCCACATAATTATTTTTCTAAGTACCGTGTTGAATATTTTGTTGTGTTCTTCTGTTGCTTAGCCCAGGCAGACTTTTCCTCTTCCCATTGCTGTTGCTTGTTTGTTGGAGTGTCACTGGCGGTGAACTCTATGGGACTCTGCCTTTACGGGCTTGGCTTTGCAGTTTTGCATGCCACGATGGATAATTTGAAGGCACGCAGCTGCCAGCTCTTGTTTGATGTTCACTGTTTCACATGGTAGTTACCCTTACCTCTGTTTTGAGAATTAAGCAAGACGTGTCTCTAAAGCATGTTGACTAATAGGACTTACATTGGGGTGGGGGCATTGTTGGTGTCTGTCTTAAAGGAGCCTTATTTTCTTAACTCGGTTAGTCCCAAATTAGGGGACTCATTCCAAAATGATTTTTACTTCTGCAGTCCTACAGACCTCTCTGTGGAGGGAAAAACAAGCTAGCTGATTAACATTTTGGGGGAGGTGGTTTGATTTAATCTTAGTCACACATTTGCTCTGGGTAGTGGTAGAAAAACAAAGGAAAATAGTATTTGTTCTCCACATTCTGTAGAATTATATTAATTATTTTTGGATGGAATTGTTTAAGTACTTGAAAATATTGGCACCCAGTACTGAAAGCAAAACATTGCTAAGGAGCTCTCTCTGTTAAACATAATAATATTAACATCTTATAGGAGAGTTATACTTCTGTGAAACAATTACTCATCATGACCCCTCTAAACTTAAAATACTTTCTATTTTATTTTGAATTTTTTGCTCTTTTTCAGTAAGGGAGCACATGTACTGGTCCTCAGGGCTTACTCCTGGATCCGTGCTCAGGATGACTCTTGGTGGGTTTTGGGGACCATGTGAAATGCCAGGATTAAACCTTGCATGTGGCCGACCTGGGGTCGATCCCGGCATCCCCTATGGCCCCCGAGCACCGCCAGGAGTAATTCCTGAGTGCAGAGCCAGGAGTAACCCCTGAGCATTGCTGGGTGTGACCCAAAAAGAAAAAAAAATTGAAACTGCCTCTAACCTGAGTGATCTAGAAATGTGTGCATGGAGCACAGTGTTCTCTCTTCTCTTACCCGTCGGCCAGCCTGGTCATCCTGTTCTCTCTCCTCTCACCGTCGGCAAGCCTGGTCATCCTGTTCTCTCTCCTCTCACCTGTCGCCCAGCCTGGTCATCCTGTTCTCTCTCCTCTCACCCGTCGGCCAGCCTGGTCATCCTGTTCTCTCTCCTCTCACCCGTCGGCCAGCCTGGCCATCCTGTTCTCTCTCCTCTCACCCGTCGCCGAGCCTGGTCATCCTGTTCTCTCTCCTCTCACCCGTCGCCGAGCCTGGTCATCCTGTTCTCTCTCTCTCTCACCCGTTGGCCCACTCTGGCTATCCTTTAACTTCAGCTTCTTCATCTGGAGCAGCTGTTCTTTCTAAGTCCTGAAGAAAAGTGAATTAGCAAAGGTCTAGACAAAAAAAAAAAAAAAGACCAACAGAAGGTCTTTAGCTTCGCTGATGCCAGCCTTCCTATTTCCTTCCATCACTTTGTATATCTATGCCTTCCCCATCGATGGTGAGAAATTAGAATTTTGGAACCAGTTGCCCCATCTTGAGTGTGAGGCTCTTAACCTGAAGGTCAGTCCCGCAAAATGTCTCAGATCTTCATCTCCGACTGTGTCACTAAGCTGCACAGGTCCAGGCACGTGTATGCAGGGCTGGGCTCTAAGATTTCTGCCTTCAAAACCATCAAATACAAGATATGTTAGTGAGTGCTTGCAAATAATTCCAGGGCCTAAGTCTTCTGAATGCTGACTGAGCCAGCCATTCCTGGGTGGTCCTTCGGCTAAGGGAAATGCTTCCTGAGGACTTGGAAGCTGGTCTCTATGGAGACCAGATCTAGAAATGATTTACCTTAGCCAGATACACTTGTGGGACCAGATTTTTCCAGCTGTGCCTAGTGATTTCCTAAAGCCCGCAGCGGAAATATTCTGTGTTGCTAAAATGCTATTTCCAATGAGGCACAACTATATTTCCCTTTTAGTTGTGGGAATGATGAGCCTACTGTCTCTCCACATATTTAAAACATTATTTTTCTCCTCGTATCTATCCATCTTTTTGCTGAACTGAGACTTCAAATGAAATGAATATTCAGTGGGAAAGATTATCTCATTAGCATTTTTGATTTAAGAGTGGAAAAGTATCTGGGGTTTATGGAGGAATATTAGATATTCGTGGCTAGGGTTTGAACCCACAATTATTTCAATACCTTTACTCCAACAGTTTACCTGTTCACTGACATAAGTATAAAGACATTTTATCTTATAAATTCTTTTCATCATCTTTTATCTTTGACTTTTGGGACACACTACAGTGCTCAGGGGTTTATTCCTGGTACACTTGGGGGGACCATATGGGGTGCTGAGGATTGAACCTAGGCTGACCTTGAGGAAGACCAGCATGACCCATTGCCCAACTCTCTAGTCCCCAACGTTCTATTTCACAGGAAGACTGAGTGATACCAATCTGTTGGGAATTATTTATCAAATTGCTCAATTTATGTGGAATTCCAATTTCAGCCCTAGAGACTAAGAATGACATTTCTCAGTACTAAGCAAAGCAGATGGAGATAGGAAGCCTGAAGGGTGATGTCCCTGAGTGACAGAGAAACAAGAAAGAGGAATCATTTTCTTCCAGCATGTCTTGGAGTATCAAGAAACAACAGCAGGAGGGTAGTGCGAGTTTGTTATGCGATATTAAAAAAAAACAAACAAAAAAACCCCTGCCATTTCCTTGTTTTACAATTTTTTTTTTAGTAAATTGCTTTAAAGAACTTATTGATTTCACTGTTGAGTTCTATTATACTGGCGGAAAAGGCAGTTTTTTGTTTCTTTTCTCTGTGTCTCTATTAGGTTGTCCCTGGTTTCTGGGGCTTGGTGGGCTCTGCCATGGGAGGATGTAGATGGAATCCCCCTTGGTTGCAGGCCCATTGATTTGATACTAGAAAAGATACTAGAAAAGAACGAAAAGATCTATCTAATTGCCTGTGCAGTTCTGGACAGTCTCTCTGGCTAGGAACGAGGACAGTACGCTCTCTGTGGGAATTAGCTTCATGATGAATCAGACCCTCCAGGTCTTGGATTTTGAGCAAATGTTGGGATGAGTCTCAGGCACCAGCCACTGAAATGAAGATTCTGACATCATTGGAATAAGGTCGTATTTTCTGATTCGCTTTGAAGCATCTCTGACAAAATTGAGATTTGTGGGCCTGGAAAAGTCCATTTTGTTCATTTCCATAACTCCAGGAAGATGCATGGGGTTCATTGTCCTGAATAAAAGGCCTATTTTACCTGTGCTCTGTGGCCGGCTGGTAGCGATATATTTTCCTGGAAAGAACACAGATTCTCTACCTGGTTCGTTTTCTTTTCCTGAATTGTATATTGATTTATATTTTAATGAAACTTTGGCAGCCTACTAAATGTCCGCTTCTTCAAGACAAGACGTTCGGCTGTATTTAATGCCTGTGTCTTGCATGGGAGCTGCCGGGGTGGGCTTTGAGAACCTCACGGTTCTCGGATCAGTGCTTTGTGACCGAGAGTAGGAGCACAAATCTAATTTTACAGGAAATTGCTGCAAGAATTGATGTAATATAAAGGATATAATAGAGAAAGGGATTTAAAATTTGCATGCTCAGGTGGGTAATAAGCACTTGGAAATTATCTCTGGTCACTGAAAAAGGCAAATTTGCTGAAACAGACACCACTGGCTTTTTTGATAGCCATGAATCAGGTTATTAACTTTGCCATTTTTTGATTTGCTTTTTACTATTAAGGTGACTTTTTCTCAAGCATATTTTATTTGGAATGATTCAAAGGAAGTTGTGTGTGCATTCATAAATTTGAATATATAAGCTATGTGTATTCTCTTGCACTTTCTGAGATAATCTTATATATTGTATTTCTTATGTTTCCAACCATCCATCCCTCCATAATCCATCCATCCATCCATCCATCCATCCATCCATCCATCCATCCATCCATCCATCCATCCATCCATCCATCCATTTGTATTTCCAGAATGCTATTGAATGCTGGAATTTAGGGAAATGGCTCTGATATCATATTCTCTGAATGTTTCCAGGATGATGCTTGGCTCATATTGGCTGAGAGAACATAAGTCAGTCTGCAGGTTAGCTATGTGTATATGTATGCGGATGTGCTTATTTAGCGGATCATAACAGCAAATATACCACTTAATTTTGTCCTGTTTTGTTTGCTTCTGGGTCCCGCCTGGTGCTGCTTGGGGCTTCTTCTTGGTCCTGTACTCGGGGATGAGGCCTAGCAGTGCTTGGGGTCCCTCCATGGTGCTGTGGATTCAAACCACGATTAACTGCACACAAAGCCAGCACCTAACCCCTGTACTATCTCCCTCGCCCCCATAGACACCATTTTATTATACAATCATTAGGATTCATTACAATTCTTGGAATTTCTTCTGCATTTTAATGTGCCTTTAAAAGGGAGAGGAGGAGTCGAGAGTCATTTTAAAATGACTTTAGAAATTGCCACAGAGCGTTGACGCCTATCGCCAACACAGCTCTACAAACCTGCTTTAAGAGTTCAGCGGAGAGGGATGCAGTGGCCCCAGGCTGTGAAGGGGGCAGGTGCGCACAGGGAGCTGGACAGACTCTGGGGCAGGCGCAGAGCCCCGGGAAGCAAAGGCCCCCTGAGGCAGTCTTGACTGTGGAGATGTTTGGGCAAATTTTCTGGCTGAGGCACAAAGCCAGAGGGAGAGGCTGGGCTTAGCCCCAGGAGATGGGCGAGTGGGTCTCTGTCCCGAGGTGCAGTCTGGCCTCTGACGGAAGTGTTCCAGTGCCTTTCTGTCCATGGCAGCTGAGTGTATTTTTACAAACAACACCAAAAGAACTTTCCAGAAAGTTACGTTGTCTTAAATTATGCATGCTGAATGACTTGAAGGGCAGAAAAGGCAACAAAGGCAGTGGATTCGCTTTCCTAGATTCCCCCCTGATCTCTCAGTGCACAGAGAGATGTTTGGGGTCAAGCCCCTTTTGCGATTCCCCTGGGCAGAGCTTTCGGCCTCGGAGGGGAGAGGTCGTGCTGTTTGTGCTTCGGGGACTTTGGAGTATGGGCTGACTGCTGCGCCTCCACGGCTACCTGTTAAACTCTCACACGTGGCACCTCAGAAAGTGGCTTAGCTGGAACCAGGATCCGGCGGTTCCCTCAACAGTGAGTGGGCAGGTGTCCTCGCAGGGAGGGAGGAAGATGGACCCACAAGGGCACATGCGAAGAGTCGGGCTGGCACAGATTGGCAGGACTCAAGCCCAGGGCACAGGCATGGGTGGGGCCGAGCTTGGGACACTGAGGGCTTTGGGGAGCAACAACTGTGAGGCCCACACATGGGCCTAGGGACACAGTGTGCGTGTGTGCATATATGTGTGTCTGTGTGCACAGGTGTGCATGTATGTGACTATGTGTATATATGTGTGCATGTGTGTATGTGTGTGTATGTGTGCCCATGTGTGTGTCTGAGTGTGTATATGTCTCAGTATATGTGCGAGTTTGTGTGTGTGTATGCGTGTGTGTGTATGCGTGTGCGTGCACAACATCTACACAAATCTCTTGTTTGACCAAACTCATAATAATGCTCTGAGGTAATGCAGGCTAGGCAGAGCGGACCCCTAGTGTGTGTGTGTGGGGGCGGTGATGAGGCTAGGAAGAGCGGACCCCTAGTGTGTGTGTGTGGGGGGGCGGTGATGAGGCTAGGAAGAGAAAACCCCTAGTGTGTGTGTGTGTGTGGGGGTGGGCAGCGATGAGGCTAGGCAGAGCGGACCCCTAGTGTGTGTGTGGGGAGGGCAGCGATGAGGCTAGGCAGAGCGGACCCCTAGTGTAGGCGGGGTCGCTAACGCACCAGGACGAGGCCAGGGCATCCTTAGAGGGACCCTGGAGAGGCGAGCTGGGCTGTGTGCACAGTCCCGGAGCAGACACGGGGGCTGGTGATAATTGCTCCGGATTCCTCCTTGCTGCCTGGGCGAGAGTGTGAACGATAAGCCATTGTGAGGTGACAATGACCGAAACATTCATGACTGATTCTCCATGCTCAGTAGGTTTTCTGGAAGGTTCTCAGACTGGGGAAGAAAGCAGCAGGGTTGTGGGGAGCCAGCAGTCAGCAGAAGAGGGACTGAGGGGCTCTCTGAGGGGTCCTGCAGGGCTGGCCCAGGGGCGAGAGGACGGAAGGCCCTGAGGCCGGGCAGCATGCTGGATGGACTCACGGGCCTCTCACAGCGAAGTTGGAAATGATTCCAGACAAAGTCCGCCAGGAACAAGCAAAGAGCTCCGGTGCTCTTTGCTCAGTGTGATGTATGGAAAACAGCCGCTGCTCACCTCAACTCCACTCACCTCACCTCCACTCAGTTCACCCCTCACTTCCCTCATCCCTGCCCACTGGAGCCCTGCTCATCCTCATCTCCCTCTTCTCTCCTCAGGCCCGCTGACTTCATGCCCACTATGCCCGCTCACGCGAGCTCTGCTCACCTTGTCCAAACTTACCTCATGCCGGCTCACCAGAGTCCCACCCAACTAAGCTCTGCCCACCTCATGCCCACTGGCCTCATCCAATTATTTCATCCCCACACACCTGATCTCCACACACCGCATCCCATGTACCTCATCGCCACGTACCTCATCCACACACACCTCAGCCCCACTCACCTCAGCCCCAGGAACCTCATCCCTTCTCACTTATCCCCACATACCTAAGCCCCACTCACCTCATCCCCACTCACCTCATCCCCACTCACCTCATCCCCACTCACCTCATCCCCACTCACCTCCGCCCCACTCACCTCAGCCCCACTCACCTCAGCCCCACTCACCTCTGCCCCACTCACCTCAGCCCCACTCACCTCAGCCCCACTCACCTCAGCCCCACTCACCTCAGCCCCACTCACCTCAGCCCCACGCACCTCAGCCCCACACACCTCAGCCCCACTCACCTCAGCCCCACTCGCCTCAGCCCCACTCGCCTCAGCCCCACTCGCCTCTGCCCCACTCGCCTCAGCCCCACTCGCCTCAGCCCCACTCGCCTCAGCCCCACTCGCCTCAGCCCCACTCACCTCAGCCCCACTCACCTCAGCCCCACGCACCTCTGCCCCCCTCACCTCAGCCCCACTCACCTCATCCCTACACACCTTATCCCCACTACCCTGAGCCCCACTCATCTCCGTCCTGCTCACCCAGTCCGCACTCACCTGAGCCCAGGCACCTCGTCCCTTATCTGCCCCCACTCACCTGACCTCACTCCAATCGATCCATTCACGTGAGCTCTCCTCATCTGAAGGCTATGCGCCCACGCCGCTTCCTTGTAATCATTACTGCTCTGGTTAATGTGAGAACTGTTTACTGATGAAAAGACCCACTCAAATATGGAATTTTCTGTAAAGCTCTGAGAATTCTTAGCAGGCTCGGGCTCACAGGTAGTGAGTGACTCAGGCCAAGGACTTTTTAAAAGGTTAGCATTTTACTACTACTAGTAGTAGCTGTAGTCAGAGTAGGGGGTGAAAGTGCTCCAAGTGATGGCAAAGTCTGGGGCTGAAACAGCCCAGGCTGAATGAGATTGAGGGAACCTCACTGTCTCCACTCAGGTTCATAAGGAGACAGGAAATGTGTCTCTTCCTCGATCTACTCGGTCAGTCTCCACACGAATCACCTTTCCATTTCTCTCATTACCTGTGTCCTCAGTTGCTTCTATTTCACTTTCAGCACATCGTTGTCATCTGGGCATTCCCTCCTGTCCGCACCCTCTCTGTTTGTTGGTCTCTGCCTGCTCACACACATTCGTGGGGCTGGCCAGAGACACATCCTTCCTTCTGGTGCTGGTTTGCTGCTTTGCTCGTCTTGAGCCCCGCCCTACGCCCATTGCCCACTTCTCTCTTGGGCTGGATTTCTGCTGCTCTCTTGAGAACGCCCCACTGAGGCACCTTGCCAGGTCAAGGTGTTAGTGGAAAAATGAAAGCCCAGACACCAGCTTCCTCCGTCCCAAGAGAGTCAGTATTCTCAGCATTCCTCAGGGAAACAAAAAATGCTCTAATATTTCCAGGGCTCCAGGCTTCCCTGCATCCTTCTGGGCGGAGGCTGACCTTGTTAGGACTTTTCCCTGAATCTCATTCAGTCTGGGCTGCCTCATTCCCAGGCTTTGCCATCACTTGGAGCACTTTCACTCCCTACTACGACTACAACTACAACTACAACTACAACTACTACTACTACTACTACTACTACTACTACTACTACTACTACTACTACTACTACCACTAATAATAATCTTTTAAAAGTCCTTGGCCTGAGTCACTCACTGCCTGTGAGCCCAAGCCTGCTGAGGTGTTTCAGCAAGATCCGATCTGTCTGGATTGATGGATAGCCTTCTGCCGGACAAAACTGGGAATCCCTCAGGCGTGGGGACCTGGGCAGAGCGGGGAGCTTACAGGTGCCTGAGACAGAGTTCCCGAGGTCAAGGCTTCGTCCAGGGAGCGAGCTGCGTTCTGCCTGGTGAGGGACTTTGCATAAAATAGGCTTATTTAATAAGGAGAGACCTTGATCCTTTCCAGACCCACAATGGAAATCTTCAATAGGAGAAAGTCTGCTTAATAAATGCATTTTGTAAACATTAAATCAAATCACTCACAGTTTTGTTTTGCTTTTATGCAGCTTTGCACAATAAGTTCCATCTGGGGAAAGTCACTTTTTTTCTGGCAGTGGGAGTGGATTTCTTCTATTTTATTTGCAGGAAAATCTGAGATCCGCAGTGTGTGAGTGAGTGTGTGTGTGAGTATGAGTGTGTGAGTGAGTGTGTGAGTAAGTGTGTGTGTGAGTGAGTGGGTGTGAGTATGTGTGTGTGTGTTTGGGACTGTGTTTTGGAGTGTGTGAGTATATGGGTGTGTGTATGTGTGTGTGAGTGTGAGACAGTGTGTGTGTGAGTGAGCGGGTGTGAGTACATGTATGTGTTTGGGACTGTGTTTTGGAGTGTGTGAGTGTATGGTTGTGTGTGTGTGAATGTGAGAGAGAGTGTGTGTGAGTGAGTGGGTGTGAGTACGTGTGTTGTGTGTGGGACTGTGTTTTGGAGTGTGTGAGTGTATGGTTGTGTGTGTGTGTGTGTGAATGTGAGAGACTGTGTGTGAGTGAGTGGGTGTGAGTACGTGTGTGTGTTTGGGACTGTGTTTTGGAGTGTGTGAGTGTATGGGTGTGTGTATGTGTGTGTGAGTGTGAGTGAGTGGGTCTGAGTACATGTGTGTGTGTTTGGGACTGTGTTTTGGAGTGTGTGGGTGTATGGGTGTATGTATGTGTGTGTGAGTGTGAGAGTGTGTGTGTGAGTGAGTGGGTGTGAGTACATGTGTGTGTGTTTGGGACTGTGTTTTGGAGTGTGTGTGTGGGGGGTGTATGTGTTAGCATGTGTGTGGCAGCAGCTCTGAGCTTCATGGAGTGGCCGGAGGCCGAGGGTTCCCTGTGGCGAGTCGGCAGTGCTTCCCACACGGTGTTCCTATTTGCATACCGCCAGCTGGAAACGGGGTCTGGTGGGAAGTCAGGGGCTGTGTCCCGCAGTGTGTCCCGAGACGAGTCCTTGCGTCACCTCGTTCTTCAGGTGCCCCGGGAGTCTGCTGGCCCGTGTCTGAGGGCGCGGCTTCCTCCTCTGTCCAGGTGAGAGCATCACCACGGGCCCCTGCCGCTGTGGCTGCTCAGCCTGGCCCTGCCTCTTTCCTTGGCCACTCCTTTGGGACGAATTCCTTTGGCGTCTCAACCAGCCCCAGCAGCCATCTTGACTTCATTTGCTTTCCCAGTGACAGGAAAATATTTGCATCCATAGCCCAGGTCACACATTGAATCCAGAGAAAGGGCCGAAGTCTGCAGAATGTCTCTGCGGTCAGTGCCCGCCTCCAGGCATCCAGAGCCGCCCACCTCTAGTGCAGGAAGAGCGAATGTCCTGTTGGCTGGGGAAAGAGGCCTGTGGCCTTCCTCCTGTGAGTGGTGAGCCACAGACGACACCTCCCCAATCCAGGCAACTTATTTCACACGGACCAGCGGGGCCCGGTCCACCAATTCATTCCGCCTCGGGACCACTGAGAGGGTAACCGGCCCTGTGCGCTGCTTTGGCCCCAGGCCAAGAAGACACGGGCCGTTCCGCGTGGCTTCAAGAATGGTCTTGGCTTTCTGGTGTCTGTCAGAGTGGCTGAAGGTCTTTCTTAAGCATGGTGACCCCGGCTTAAGAAGAGCTGTGTGCTCCAGGCATTGCTCCTCATCCTGGCATCCCATTCTCCATGGGTGGCGGCTCTGGGTTCTCGGAGACCAAGGGCCTTGAGTGCTTTTTGTCTATGTTTCCAGGTTCCTGTCTGGTGGCCAGACACAGCCACCCTGATGCCCCATTAACCACCATAATGACAAGGCCGGCTCCCCATCCAAATTTCATTTTTGTCAATGGACTCATTTGAAAGTGAGATGTGTTTCCTTCATATGTGGGTGAGCCCCTCTCCTTGGGTGGATAAATACCCACTTTCCTGCTCATACACCACAGCTGCGGGCCTTTCTGAGGGTTCCTCTGGCCCTGGCACCTGCGCTTTGGGGGGAGGACGGGTTCCTCCTATCACTCACACAGCTTGGTCATTATTCTAGAAATCTGTGTTTTCGAGCGGACGTGAGCCAGTTAGTCTGGGGATTTGTTTTCCTTTGGTATTCCCCCACCTTTAGCTGTTTCCCTGGCAGCGGCAATAATAGAGCAGACCCACTATTCTTCAAAGCGGCAAGTGCGTTCCCTGCTGGATCTAAGCAACTCACCTTTTGGCCTTGCAGTGTACTTGTAGGGGAGCAGAGCTCTGTTCTATTGCCTGGTAAATAGCTTGCCTGCCACATTATCGCCTAATTGGGAACACAAAATAATAAATAATTTAAATAGGAAGTTTGCTGTCGACAGAGGGAACAGAAGAAAGGACAGACCAGAGAGGACCAGCCCATCCATCGCTCAAGGATCCTGGAACACCAGAGCTTTCAATACTGCGTGTGGTGTGAGGGGGAAGGTGGCTCAGTGGTCAATCCCCATCTCAGTCCTGCGTGGTCCCTGCCACCAGCCCACAGGTCTAGTTCTCTCCCTATGGCCCTGGCATTGGGGATCCTTGTGTCCAAGTGTCTCCAGGGAGCACATACTTGAACCCCAAGACCAAGTGGGCGGTGTTGGTGAGTCAGGACTTCAGTATGTGAGCTGGAGTGTACGACCTGTGACCTGAACACCAGAATTTCAAGTACAAAAAAAGGTGGGGAGAAGGCAAAGGAATTCGTGAAATCTAAACTCAATAGAGGTCGGGCTGCACTGGCCGTTTCTGCCCCCACGTGTGGAAAGTGGGAGACTGACTCTGGGCATCTTCTTGGTGGCACTGTGGAGCTGTGTAAGAGCTGACAGTTTGTTGTGAAAAAGTGCTCCTGGGCGCTGCACAGAGCTAAGATGGAAAGCGTGGCCAGGACACAGAGGCCAGGGTTGGCTAATTGAGATGTTTGGGGACAGGCAGAATCAATATACTTTGGCCACGGATTGATTGGCTTTGGGGGCACGCCCAGGGGTACTCAGGGCCTACTCCTGGGCCCACCACACCTGGCAAGGTTCAGTGTGCCAAGGACTGGACCTGGGGGGCCTCAGGAGCACTGCGGCCACCCTCAGGTGTGGTGCTGAGCCTGTGGTGTCTCTTGGAGGTGACCTGGGTGTGGGCACTGAGACCAGGGGTCCCACGATAGCCACAGAGAGGAGGGACTGAGAGCCTGGACACGCCCCACCCCCATCGCTTCTCCTTGGGGCTTTCTGTGAAGGGGCTTAGTGTGGGGCTGAGGTAAAGGAAGCCTTTTGGTGCAGCCCTTTTAAATGAAACTTCGGTTCTTTGTGCATCTTATCGTGTGACAGAATGTTCCAGAGAATGGAAGGATCCCAGAGACCGGCCGGCTCCCTCAGGCCTTCTGCGTTATCTGTTTGACCATTTGCCCAGGTATCTCCCGTTATCGCTTAGTTTCCTGTGAGCCGAAAGTCTGGGGCAGAATCAAGGGTCTTGGGAAATTGTTAACTTCCATCCTTAGAAAGAGCCCAGGAACCTGTAGGAATGTTGAAAATGTGGAATGGAGACAGCAAAGGGAGCCGCTCTCCATGCGGACAAGGGGAAACTGAAGCTTCTTTCTAGAGCTGGGAGTGAGAGACAGAGTGAGAGAGGAAAGAGTGAGAGTGAGAGAGTGAGAGACAGAGAGAGGAGTCGATGAGAGAGTAAGGGGAGAGGAAAAGAAAAGTGAGAGAGGAGACAGGGAAAGAGACTGAATGAGAAATGAGAAGAGGAAGAGAGGGAGAGGTATGGAGGAGGGGGAGAGAGAGGAGACGGAGAGAGAGGGGAGAGAGAGTGAGAGGAGGGGCGAGAGAGAGGAGGGGGAGAGGGAGAGAGGAGGAGGGAGAGGTTGGGCAGCCCATGGGAAGGGCTCGTAAGGTCCTGGGGTTCATGCTGAAAGTGGGCTGTTCCCTGGGCTCCCAGACCCTCTGTAGGGTCATCTGTCCCCTCTCTGAGGGGAAATCCTGATGGGGAGAGAGTAGTCTTGCCTCCACGCTGAGGGCCGATTCCGAGGGGTAGGGGTCCTCTGACCCCACAGAGAGCTCTGTGGTTTTTGCTTGTCTTCCCAGGAGATTTTCTAGATTCCTTGTATTTAAAGGAAAAAGAATTTTCTGGTGTTGAAGGAGAAGCAATTGATGTTGGCCCCTTAGCTGACATGGCGGGGAGTCTGCGGTGGGCCCTGCCGTCTGCCGTGCTGCTCCTACGGAGCCCGACTTTTCAGGAATAGTAACACGGCCATTTGTCTTTCAAATACTGTTTTACTTGTGGCAGCAATAACAGGAAATGTGTACTATTTTTCAGTGTTATAATCTGATTCACCCTTTGATATAAACAGCTTTATCTCATCTCATTGTTTATATCACATTCCTATTCCTCTGGAAAGAACAATATTTTTCCCTCTGAAAAGTAATATATTCTTGTCTAAGGATGGCTCAAATAACTAACAGATGGTTCTTCAGCGTGCCCGACCCGCCCGCTCCCTCCCAGTGTCTCATCAGATATTACAATCTGAAGTTTCCGAGACTTTACGTGTTCCTGCTTGTGACCAGCTTGGCTTTTTAAAAAATTTATGTGATCCTGGTGTGGCTTGGAGAGTCTTAAAGTATTGGCAACCGGTTGAATTTATTGGCACTTGTTAAATGGAATGCGCTTGGACAAATCTCTTCTGGTTTGTCGTCACTTGGGACCATTGCGGACAAGACAGGCTCCGACCCTCATGGTTGCCGCAGGAACTCGGCCATGAAACCAAGATTGTTCTACACACACCGCTCCCAGCAAATTCCTTATAGCTTAGTTCTAATTTAGAAATTTGTCCCGGAACCAGACCTGAATCTGTCTTGTCAACAGCCAGTTTAATTCCTGGGCTTTAGACAGGGAAAGACGAGTTAGAGGCTGGGAGAGGCCCGAGGGCACATGCACTGGGTGCCCCCAGGCGGCGGCAGCCATGCAGGTGCATTTCGCGCTGCATAGAGGCTGTGGAGCACAAGCTGCGCGCTTGGGGCGAGTGTGCAGGAGGTCACAGTCTACGAAGTCACTGTCGCTCCAAAGTCAGACACACCACCAGACTCACGTAGCGTTCTATAACTACTCATTTATTTTCAATTTCAGGGGTTTTATTGGCTTTTTTGGGTCACACCGGTGATGCTTGGGGGGTTCCTCCTGGCTCTGCACTCAGGAATCACTCCTCGTGGTGCTAAGGTGAACTATATGGAACAACAGGGATAGAACCTGGATTGACCACATGCAAGGCAAATGCCCTACCCGGTGGACTATTTGCTGACTGCCAATTATTTATTTTTGCATTTTTAAAGACAGAATCACCATGAGCTAGACCATTTCAAAGCTGTTCATGATTGGGTTTCAGTCATACAGTGTTCCAACACCCATCCCTCCACCTTTTCCCAACACCCATGTTCCATTTCCTTCCCACTAACCTTCACCTTCCTCCAGCCCCAGGCAGGTCTCTCCTCTCTCTCTCTCTCTCTCTCTCTCTCTCTCTCTCTCTCTCTCTCTCTCTCTCTCTCCTCTTGTGCATTGTGGTTTGGAGTACAGACTGTAACTACTTATTATAGCCAAGCCATTGCTGGTGTGTGTGGCGTCAGGGCGAATAGGCCCGTAGCCTGTGGCTGACGGGGGGCTCTCTTGGCAAATCAGCTTCTTTCAGAAGATGCCTTCTCTGGCCGTGAGATCTTCAAAGAAACAACCACACTCATTCTTGTTGCATGCAAACTTTATTCATTGTCGTCTTGGAAACCATAATCATTGCTCCTTGTAGGGGCTTAAATGCAAATTGAATGCAACTATGAACCTTATTTCTGATGGACAGCCAAGTTTAGTTTTCTGTTGTTTCCTGAAACTTTCTCTCAGAGAACCATGACTTGCATTAGTGCTCATGGTAGGGTTCGCACTTACTGTGTTCCAGCCACAGCCTGGAACCTTTGTCTCAGGGTTCCCCACAACCTCTTGCTACTGTGCCATGGTGAAATCAGTTCTACAGGGCATAAACAGAACCTGGACCTGGGCTACGAGACTGAACTGCACTTTGTATATGAAAGCTTTGTGTTTAGATCCAACCGCGCACTCTCATTTTCTATGTTTGGATGTGAGGGTGTTCTGTCTACGACTTCTGTCACTATCTGCCACCTGGTTCATCACCAGACTGGACTCAGTGATCTGGCGCCAGGCGGGGGTCCCCTCTGTACCTCATTCCATGTCATTGCCCAGTCTAAACTGCACCCTCATTCCCAGAGGACTCAGTAGACGGGACCTGACCTCCAGGTAGGTCCGTCGCGAGCCACAGTGCTCCCTGCGAGCACCTGCAAACAAGCTCTCAACGCCACGTGGCCATGCTTCGTCCTGAGCGCAGGCCCTTACTTTCTCTGTACTAGCCAGATGCAACCCTGGTCCCCGTCCCAGAAAGTTGAGATGCTGATCCTTTATTTAGACATTTTCCCTTTGCTTGTTTTTGTGGTCTGAAAATAACTTTCTTCCCTCACATCATTATGAAGTTTCTGCATGATTATTGTAGAAAATTGTGAAGAAAGCCAGACATACAGGAAAGAAAAAGCTTCTCATGAGTCCGCAGTGATCATGGAGGCTTAGCTTCCAAACACACTGGCAATTTACAAAAGGCATCACAGAATACTCTTTTATATGATAGCGGTCACTTAAGGAAGCTCTGTGTTTGTGTGTGTGTGTGTGTGTGTGTGTGTGCATTTGTGCTGTGGAATAAATGAGAGTGAGCTACCAGATAAGAGACCTCCAGCTGGCTCCTCATTTAAATCCAGGTTCGTGTGGGCTGCTCCCAGAGACCCTCATTTCCTCGAGAGTACCAATAAGGTAGAGACAAGGCTGAGGGCAGAGATGCATAATTTCATAAGCTCATGTAGACGTTGCCTCAGACCCAAAGTTGCTGTTGTCGGATTCCTGCTGCTGGGATCCAAACAGAGAATTAGCCTGCTTCCTTATGGCATGCCATGCCTGCACCGAACCCACATCTATACCGGTCCCCATCGGACCCTCTTCCCAGCCTCTGCCCGGCCCCAAACCCATACCTACACCTTACTTAATGTATACATATACCCCTACCTACCTTTATCTTTACCTACGCATATACCCCTAATAATTGTCTTTCCCTACACGTATACCCCTACGTACCTTTATTTATACCTACATGTATACCCCTACCTACCTTTATCTTTACCTACGCATATACCCAACCTACCTTTATCTCTGCCTACACATATACCCTACCTACCTTTATTTTTACCTACACATATACCCCTATATACCTTTATCTGTATCTTACCTATATCCGCAATGCCTTTATCTATAACTTACCTACACCTATACCTGCTTAGTCCGTACCGACATGCTTAGCCTGATCACCATCCACCCATGCACCACGCTGAATAAGGAAGCCTGGTGGACCTGGTGTTCTTACCCAACGTCCATAAGAACCTGTAGTGGTACTGGCAACAGTAATATGTGGGGGTACCCAAAAGTGTCTATGTATCTGGATGAGTAAATGAGACAGGAAGGAGGGAGATGATGAAATGCAGATTATATCTTCATAGATGGGAGAAGTCCAGAGAGAGCTCGGGGTATCTGGGAACTGCCTGGAGGAGGCCCACTGTGAGCAGTGCCTGAAAGGGCAGGTGGGCCGACAGAATCAGGTGCATCTGACCGGCGATGGCTAGAGGGGGCGTGAGCTCTCTTGCCCACACAGTCGAGTGCTGCATGAGCTTTGATCACAGATGCACTGGGCCAAAATCTGTAGTAAGAAGGAAGCAAAACTGGGGCCGGGCGATAGCCCAGCGGGTAGGGCGTTTGCCTTGCATGCGGCTGGCCCATGCCGGCCCAGGTTTGATCCCTGGCATCCCATATGGTCCCCGAGCAACACCAGGAGTAATTCCTGAGTGCAGAGCCAGGAGAAACCCCTGAGCATTGCCGGGTCAGACCCAAAAAAAAAAAAAAAAAAAAAAGAAGGAAGCAAAACTTTCTGCTTCTTGAAGAGGTGGTGGTTATGCAGGAAACGTTGGCTGGGTCCAAGAAGACGGAGTAAGATGAATTAGGAATTGACGGGTTAATAATGATACCTGGAAAGGGGAGCCTGGAAGGAGGATGAGCCTCTGGGAAAGGAGGACAGGCTGAAGGTCCAGGTCAAGCCTTGGTGCCTGGGAGCTGTGTATGGGAGAAAGATGTCACCGTGACTGCTGCAGGGCTCAGAGCCTTAGTGAGTGTTTGAAACTCTGATGCCTTTGGCAGAAGGCAAGAAGACAGATGCATGGTGTATATAAAAGTTTTTGATTATTGTATTTTTTACTGGAAAAGATCTAAATCAGGAGTTGCTCTGTGGCTTATATTGTCAGGAGTTTAGACTGCTGGTTCTTGGAAGTGTGATAGAAAATGCTGTAATGTGGTATGTTGCTGCAAATTAGGTTTATTGATTTGCTATTGTCAAGAAATATAACACCTCAAAAACAGGCAGAGCAGTGAAGGAGCTCTCCTGCTGGCATGTGGGTGAAGCCGCGGGACTTTGTAGCCCTGAAATATATAGAAAATTGGTGTTGCTGAGGCTGGTACAGATTTTATTGATTGCAGCACTTTATTTTTCCAAGGCCATTGGGTAGAAAATACATTCTGTATCCCTGTGTGTTTGCAATGCATATGGCTCTTCTAATGGCCATGAGCTAAAACAATTAAAAATGATCCTCTCGCTTTTTTTTAACAGGGAAGAATTTTCTTATTTTTATTTATTTAGTCTTTTTTTGGGGTCACACCCAGCAATGCTCAAGGCTTCCACCTGGCTCTGCACTCTGGAATTACTCCTGGCAGATGCCGGGGATTGAACTCAGGTCACCCACATGCAAGGCAAACGCCCTCCCTGCTGTACTATCACAATTGCAATGACATTGGTTTACATCATGGTCTATGTCTCAGTAGTGCTTTGTCATACTTCCCAAAAGTTAGTAGAGATGATGTGCCCAACTCCAGACTCTCTACCACTACATGGACCCTTAACCTTTCTGTTCCATGAAAGTCAATGGGCTTTCATGGATCCTGATCTATCTATTGATCTATCATCTATTATTTATCTGTTATCTATTATCTATCATCTACCTCTTATCTACTATCTATCTATCTATCTATCTATCTATCTATCTATCTATCTATCTATCTATCTATCTATCTATCTATAATCTCTATCATCTGTCTATTATCTATCTTTCTGTCTGTCTATCCATTTACCAATTTATCCACCATTGCCTATTTTTTTTTTTTTTTTGCTTTTTGGGTCACACCTGGCAATGCTCAGGGGTTACTCCTGGCTCTGCACTCAGGAATTACTCCTGGCGGTGCTCGGGGGCCATATGGGATGCTGGGATCGAACCTGGGCCAGCACAGGCCAGCCCTGTGCAAGACAAATGCCCTACCTGCTGGGCTATCGCTCCGGCCCCGTTTGCCTATTTGCTTTGTAGTGCCAGGGGTTGAACTCCAGTCTTCTGTGGCAAGGCATGGATGTTCATTATTGGTGACCCCGAGCCCATGGTCGATTTTGATTCAGTAAAAGGTGGGTGCTTATGCAAGGACATGCGTTGGGGACTCAGGGCAAAGGCAGAGCTGCTTCTCTGGACAGTGGCCAGAGAAGACAGAGAGAGACATCAGGGCCTGGGGCTATTTGCTCCTGGACCAGTCATATCACTGATAAAGACTGTTGCAGGACGGGCTGTGTTGCTGCAAATGTGCCCTTTCAGACTATTTAATATGTTGTGGCCACTTAGAATTTTCTATCATTTATTTAACTAGTATGACGTTGCGGAATGTTTTTTGCTGATTAATTTAACATGTTCTATGGAAAAGACAAGTTTAATGTATCTAACTACCAAGTTTAGCTGTAAAATGGCTCAATAAAACCACATGTCTGCATAGTCATGATCAGATTAGGAAAACAACTATTTTAACAGGAAGAATAATAACACATTTGTTACTATCATCTCTCTACTTGAACAGTTTCTTTTAAAATTAAGCTGGAAAATGCTGCTGTCAGAAGCAACAGCTGGGTTCCCTCTCCACTGCCGCCAAGTGAGATGCGTCCCAGACCAGGGGGTAGTGCTAAAAGACATTGGTCTAGACTTCCCTAGGGAGTTCGCCTGCTTCCTTTGTGCTGGTGGATTTTATCAGTTACCAAAGTGAGGCTCTGCTCTCAGTCGGTTCTGTCGCTTCATTTAGACTTGACTGGGAAAAGAAAAATTGGCCTGAAACAAACAGTAATTAACAACCTCAAGTCAGTCTTTGGGGTAATGAGAAAGGAAAAGAAACAAAACTGTCTGCACCCTCAGTTCTCAGTGGCCCAAGGACCTGCTTGGTCTTCTCCCCCTGAGCTGCAGAATTGAAGCGCTGCTTGGCTGAGGCTGTGTGTCCGCAGCGACTGTCCATCTAGGTGCATCTCAGTAGAGCCCCGACACACATGCGAGTGGGTCTGGTCTGAGACGATACACTCCCTTAGCTAGAGCGCCCGACACACTCGCTGATGAGTCTCGTCTGAGACGATACATTCCCTTTGCTCTTGTTTCTTCCACCCACAACAATTCAAACTCCTTTGGTGCTTTACCCAAGTACTCTTTGGTGAAGCGGGGCCTGTGACTGCCCAGATGAGAGGGCTCTTTGCTTCCTGCAGCCTGGTGTGTGTGCTTCAGGGTGACCTCTGCCACTGTAGCGAGTTGTATAGATTGGGCATCTGACAGTCATGTCCCCTTTGTCAGAAATTCCACAATTAGCCTCTCGCAGCCTGTGAGGACTGAGGGTATGGAAGGGAGGGCCTCTGCGCGCGACCAGCAGATTGGCTTAAGACAGCCCGTGTTGTCACCCACCCGTATGCTCTCTTGCTCTTCTGGGACCACAGTTACTGCGTTCTGAGACAAAGTTCCATTGTTTCAGCAGTTACCTAGAGGTGGAAGCCGCAAACCTTGTCACCAGATAAGAATTTGTTTTGGTGAAGGCATCAGTTGGTTACCGGCCCAGGCCAAAGACATCCGCCCGAATGCACAAATACTAACCCCTCTGAATTCAGACAACTGACTAGCATGAACCAAGCTTCTGAGAGATAGATGTCTCAAAAGTGACAAGCACCAAGAGCTACAAAAAGCTGAGAGCATTTGTTCCCGACACATTTTGAGATTGTCATCTACTGTTCACTCAGCATTGCAAGGTCTTCTAGTGCCACGCTTTGTGAGCATTCTAATCTTATCACTGCCTATTTCTGGAGGAAACATTTAATTCAAGAGGATTAATATACCTCTGCTTTAATTACATATTAAAGCATTTAAAAGTATACAGGAGTAGTATCTAGATGCCGAAGAGAAATTCTTAAAAAGAATCAACCAAATTAATTCCATTAATCCAAGATTCTAACCCAGAGCTATCGTGGCTAATGGAATACGTGTTTGGTATTCAGAGCAATTTATCAGTAGGTAGAATCACCATTAAATTCACTAATAGCTTCAGTTTTAATCTGCAAATTAGATGTGTCAAACTAATTAGGTATACACCCTTTTCCTTTATTCGTATTTCTTTATTGTTGATTGCTAATTTTTTTTATCCTAAGGATCAAAATAACTTCACTCATCTGAAACACTTTCCTTTAGTTAAATAACCGATTTCCTACTATTGCCTCAAAGAACTTTAATTTCTCTGCTCAGAGGACTCTTTTCCATCCAACCCCTGGCCTCCAGACCTGGCCAGTGGCTACTGACACCTTCTCCTGCTCTCTGTGACCCTCCACAGCCTTGTATCACACAGTTAATCTTTCCTAAGTAAATCAAGTCTTTTCTCTCGAAAGTTTGGAACTTAAAAACAAACAAAAAAAACCATTGTTGGTGGGAATGTCAACTGACACAGCCTTTTTAGAAAACAATGTGGACATTCCTCCAAAACTAGAAATTGAGCTCCCATTTGACCCAGCCATACCACTCCTGGAATATACCCTGGGAAGCCAAAATACACAGCAGAAACACCATCTACACTTTTATTTTCATAGCAGCACTATTCACAATAACTAGTATCTGGAAACAACTAGAGTGCCTGAGAACAGACAACTGGATAAAGAAACTTTGGTACATCTACACAGCGGAATACTATGCAGCTGTTAGGAAAAGTTATGAAATTTGCCTATAAATGGACATGGAGAGGATCATGTTGAGTGAAATTAACCATAAGGAAAAGGACAGATATAGAATGACTGCATTTATTTGTGTGATATTAAAAAAAAATACACAAGGCCAGGCAAAACATGGATTAGGAGGTCTTGTCAATAGGTGGAGTCAACCGCTAGTGTGTGGGAGTCAGAGGTTAGGTAAGACAGAGAAGGGAACAGTGTGCTAGTAATCATTGAAAATGATGATACCAGATTGCTGCCCGTGGCATGCTACAGACATTTGCTTCCAAATATTCACCTGTCACCACTTTCATTTATTGCCAGTTTTAATCCCCCCAAAGTTCTACGTTAGTACAATTGTTGTTCTCCACGAAATCCAAAGAAGACCTTCTTTTTTTTTGGTTTTGGGGTCACACCCCGGTGATGCTCAGGGGTTACTCCCTGGCTCTGCACTCAGGAATCACTCCTGGCGGTGCTCGGGGACCATATGGGATGCCGGGATCGAACCCTGGCCGGCATGCACCGCCAACGCAGAACGCCACCCGCTGGGCTACCGCCCGGCCCCTAAAGAAGACCTTCTTTTACTACAAAAGGCTTAGAAAAGAAAATAACCTTCAGCGTTTGAGCAGAGAAAGTGGCGTTACCCAGCTTCTTTTCCAGAAATTGCTGTATAACAGGTTGTGTACTGATAAATAAACCCTATTTCTGCTTGGTCTGTCCGTTAGTGTTATTTGAGGTTTTATATGTTTGGGGTCACATTTCGAAGATTGCTTTTTAGGTCATAAAAATAAGAGTCATAAGAATGCCTCAAGTAACAGGGTATTCCTGTTGGAGAAATGTGCTAAAAGTCTTCTTTCACTTCTCTGCATTCTGCTAATGTAGAAAATAGTTGAAAAGATGAGAACACAGAGAAACTTTTGGTTATTCCCTGAATTCCTGGCCCTCTTCCTCCCAGTTTTTGAAGTCATCTAATTCTGCTCCACCCAACAGCTGTTTCTCTCCTGATCTTTTTCTGAAAGAAACAGAGAAACAGAGTCACAGGATCTAAAAAGGAAAATGTACTCGGTGGTTCGGTGGTGACTGCCCTTGAGTGTCTGGTGAAATACCACTCAAGGATGGGCGATGCTGGTCAGAATGTCAGACTCCACGTGGCCTAGATGGTACTTTTCAACACATTTTCTTTCCTTCACTTGAAGACAGTAAATACATTCTAGTAAGAGCAAAATAAATGGGGGCCAGAGCCATAGTTCAGTGGGTAGGGTTCTTGCCTCACCTGTGGCCAACCTGGGTTTGACCCCAGGCACCTCTTATGGTCCCCTGAACACTCTGCCAGGACCAATTCCTGAGTGCAGAGCCAGGAGTACCCCCTGAATATTCCTGAGTATGGTCCCCCGCAGGCCCCAAAACAAACAAACAAACAACACTAATGTGGACACTTAAACTAGTACTCATTTCTCGGGTATATGGCACGAGCCTAATCACATGAGTTGACTAAGAAGATTTTCAGGTCATTACTGTGGGAAAGAAATGAGGGGATAAAGAGCTGCCTCTGAAAATGTGTGCTTTGAAAAACCCAAGTCTCATAGCGGCTACTTGGGGTTTTGACTGTTCACTCTTTTCATTATGGTATTTTAACTCCCTTGAATAGATTTAAGTCATTAATTATTTTTTAATTTTGCTTTTCATTTTGAAATACAGTTGAAACAGTGTACACATGACTTAAAAATTTTGGAGACTGGTTTCTTTGACATGACTTAATCATTTGGCAATTCATTCAAGCTTCATGGATCAATAATATGTTCCCTTTAACTGCCAAGTAGACTTGTAATGAGTGGATGTGCCGGGTTTGGTACGTGCTGGAGAATATTTGGGTTATTTCCGGTTGTTGAGGATGAAGATGCAACCAGCTCTCAACGTTTGTGTTAAGGCGTTCCAGGTGAATAAAAGTTTTTTTTTCTGTAGGAGAAATCCTCTGAATTTGGATGGCTGAATCATAAAGTGTGTATTTTATCTTTGGAAGCTGGAACTTCCAAAATGGAAATGCCTTCGTTAATTTTGATTTCCATCTTTTTATGATTTGTATATAGAGCTGATTTTTGTACTTATCTTATTTTGTATCATGCTTTAAAATTTACTTTATTCTAGGAGGTTGCTTTTCATCCTGATATAAGTGTACTACCTGCAAAAAAAAAAGTTTTATTTCTTCCTTTTTGTGTACTTCTGTTTCTTACCTGTTAGACTATCTAGAACTTTCAGAAGTTCTAGACTCAAGGTGGGAAGAGAATTCATCTCTGCCTTGATCACCTTAAGGGGAGAATATTCTGTCTTCCCCATAAATGTAGTGTGGGCTCACATTGTGTTGAAACATGTTCTTTTTTAGACATCAAGTCCAAGTGTGCAAAGCAGGCTCTGCCCCCATTAAATTACAAATGGGTGTTTGTGTTTAGTCACATTTTCCCCTTTATCAATGTCAAAACCAGCTATTAAATGATAGCTTCTCTTCATTGACATTTTTTCTCTTACTTTTCTTTTTTTTTATTCTCTTTGGGCCACAACTGGCAATGCTCAGGGGTTGCTCCTGGCTCTGCACTCAGGAATTACTCCTGGCAGTGCTCGGGGACCATATGGGATGCTGGGGACTGAACCTGGGCTGGCATGGGCCAGCCACGTGCAAGGCAAATGCCCTACCCACTGGGTTATCGCTCCGGCCCCTTAATTTTTATTAAGAGACTGTGATTTACAAAGTTGTTTGTAATAGAACTATTTCTGGCCTACAGTGTTCCAACTCCAGTCCCACCCCCTCCCTTGGACTTTTAATATGTTGTTGATTGAGTTTCAAATATTGAGCCAGTCATTAATTCATAGGGGTAAACTACACCTGCGTATGGTAATATTATTTCTTTATTTTACATATTTGATATGCCAAAAACCAGTAACAATGATAGACCTCATTCCCATTGTCGGGAACTATGCGGGGTCCTGGACAGTGCCGGGAAGTGAGTTCCCTTCTACCTCCAAAGCCGGTGGGGAATGGATGAAGAGTCAGGAATCCGATGCAGTTTTAAAAGGGCTTTACTATCACAGGATCCAATATATAATCCAAGAGCAGGGAAAACCTCTGGACTCTGGGTTCCCAGCTAGGCCCCAGCCAGGTGTAGGCCAAGATGGCTGCCACTACGTGTTGAGGCCCAACAGAGAATGGAGAGAACGGAGAAGCAAAACACCAAGGGAAGCCAAAATGGCAAAAGGGGAAAAAGAGAGAGCTTCTTTCTTCTTGCAGCTTATTTTATAGCTAGAAATCCGTCCAAACTCCCCAGCCCAGCCCATTCTGGGCTGGGCTATCTAGAGATGAAAACAGGAAAATAGCTCTATAGAAATGTAGCAACTTCAGGAGACCTTCTGGCTGTTTACAAGGACCCAGAGCTAATTAAAAGCCTCCTAGCAGAGCTGGGAGAAGCTATAAGCTAAATGTAACTTCCCCTGGCAGGAAGGATCAAATGCCCTCAGGTAATTTCTCCCAGCACCTCACCCAATATCTTGAGCCAAGATCTGCCTGGAATTGCCTTTATAGGGTAGAGAAGGGGGTCTCTGAGATGGCACGTCTCAGTACCAAAGACTAATATTAATGCCAGTTAAATATTTCTCCAAACCTTCACAAGAGTCTCATCTACTTCATGGTAGTTTTGTATTTTAGTTGCCTTTGAGTTATCAGGGAGCCATGCTTGCTTGCTTGGAGGCAAACAGCATTTCTCTCTGGTCTAATTACTTAGAGATCCAACGTGGCCAGGCAGATATGCTGGTAAGATCTAGCTAGTCCCACAATGATTGTGGTAGCATGAGAGAATATTTATACCAGCCAGTACAGAATACATGGTCAGATAAGACTGCCACATTCAGACTACCCCCTATCTATGTAGTGACCCACAGGAGGCAATCCAGGGCAGATGCAGAGGCCTAGGCTTTTAGGTGTCCTGCAACAACCATGACCTGAAGGGATGGTTTGAGGCTCTTCATGTTCCTGGATTGAGGAGATGACCTTGGGCTACACTAGCATATGACAGGACATATGGAGATGTTATTGGTGCCTGCTCGAGCAAATCGATGAACAACGGGAAAACAAGTGAACAAGTGATTGCTGTATTTCATTTAATAGCATTTGCTCCTCAATTTAAGATGAATGCTGTAGTCTTATTTCTTGCACTGCTTTTGTCTGTGTTGGTATCAGGAGATACTGGCCTATTAGTTTCCCGCCTCTCCCACAACACTTCCTCCTTTGGCTATAGCCCAATTCTTCCCAAATCCTTTTATGAAATATCTATGTACTTTTGTGGCATATAGATATAAATTTCTGCTAGGTACAGAATTAGAACACAATAGTTAGTTCATAGAATTGTCTTTGTCAGAATAAAATCAAGGAAATAAATGAAGAACAAAGATAGACCTAACTTGATACCAAAGAGAACAAAACTATATATTTGAACTTTAAGACAAATGAAACTTTTCCAGGGAACTGGAAGTCAGTTGGGGAGAAGAGGATGATCATGGTGTTCTAGGGACTGGTGTACTGGTGTGTGCCTTATCTCTGCACAAATTTATTGGCCTATACATTTTTCATTTGTGTGCTTCTCATTAGGGAAACTCAGCTTTAGTAAAGAAGATTACCTTTAAAAGTCAGCACCAGGCGTGGATGTGGGAAAAAGGGACTCTCATCCACTGTTGGTGGGAGTGCCGACTGGTCCAGCCCTTTGGAAAACAATATGGGCATTCCTCTGAAAACTAGATATTGAGCTCCCATTTGATCCAGCAATAGCACTCCTGGGAATATACCGAGAGACCGAAAAACACATAGCAGAAACACTATCTGTACTTCTTTATTCATTTCTGCGCTATTCACAATAGCTAGAATCTGGAAACAACCTAAATGCCTGAGAACAGAGGACTGGCTAAAGAAACTGTGGTTCATCTACACTATGGAATACTATGCAGCTGTCAGAAAAGATGAAATTATGAAATTTACCTGCAAATGGATGGACATGGAAGCTATCATGCTAAGTGAAATTAGTCAGAAGGAAAAGGACAGATATAGAATGACTGCATTCATTAATAGGATATAAGTAGATACCAGTGTTTTACTAAATGTGGGAAATGGTAATGGCAGATTAAAACTCACCATTGAATATACACAAAGAGACTTAAGTGATAAACTCTAAATATCTGCAGGGCTAGCCACAATGTGTAAAAGAAGAGGGAGAGAGATGCAGAGAGAGAGACAGAGAGAGAAAGAGAGGAAACTGGGGTATCTCCTATTAAGGCAGCATGGGGGGGGTGGGCGGGAGGGGGTGGGGTACATTGGTGGTGGAAATGGGGCACTGGTGGAGGGATGGGTGCTGGTATACTGTATTACCAAGAACCAATTATGAACACCTTTGTAATTGTGTGTCTCACAGTGGTATAATAAAAAATTAAAAAAAAAAAGTCAGCACCAATCTAGTCTGACCATGTTAAGAAACTAAGTTTACACACTTGCAAAATAGAAAACACAGTGGTACTAACTCATTGTTCCATTCTGCTGATTAATTAGGAAAACTGTTGCAATGTACTAAACCCAATGGCTGGCCAGAGATATTTGATATTGCTATTTTTTATGAGGCAGGACTTTACGGTTTCTAATTAGGAGCAAGCCACTGAAACTCTATACTCAGTACATGCTGCAGGCATGAGAATTGTGCATTAGCTATCAGACAATCTGGCCTCGGGAACAGCAACTCTGCTTTGGTGGACCTGAAACAAAATCCCTCAGAGCCAGAAGCTTTTCAGAGAGCTTGGTGAGAAGTCATCTCTGGTCAGAGTTTGGAAGAGGTTTCCTGTACCCGGCCTCTCTCTCAGGCTGGCTCTCACAGAGGGGAGGGCTTGAGAGCAGACCCTCACATCCACTGTTCTGGGGACAGTGCCAGGTGTCCATCTGTCTGAAGGGGTGGTTCTGCCATGGGGAGGGAGATGTCCAGGTCTTTCTTGACCTACCGATGGTCATCTTCACATCCATATGATGCTCCCCTTGGGTGGACGTCTGTCACCTAACTTTATACAGTAGAGGGGAATCAATGGAACATATCTGGTGGTAACCAGTGGCTACTTCTGGCTCTATGCCCAGGGGCCACTCATGACGAGTGTTCAGGGGACCTTGTGGCACCAGGGACTGAACTTAGGTTAGCTACATCCAAGGCGTTGTGTTCTCTACCATGTCTCTGGCCCCCATTTCCCCTTTTGTAAGGACTCCAGTCCTACTGGATTAGGACCTGTCCTGACCTCTTCGCCTTAACTTCGTTCCATTTGTGGTGGGCCCATTTCCCAAAGAGCTCTCAGTATGAAGTGCTGGGAGTTGGGCTGTCCATCTATAGATTTGAATGTGAAGATTAAATTCAGCCTCAAACCCTCCAGTTTCTTCATGGTAGAAGCTCACCCCGGAAACTGGAGAGGTCTAGAACCATGCTGAACCTTTCACAGTGCGTGGCAGATACTATTCGATGCCCAGCCACCATAGACTCTACTTTCTCCCTGTGAAAGAAAACCCAGTAAGTCAGGATGCTGAAGGCTATGAGCCACACCCACTTTGGCTGTCGGAAACATCAGGACTTTGCTCCGCCATGAGGCTTCAGTAGGATTCTTCAGAGTTCTATTTTCAGAATTGCATTTCTTTCTGCTCACCGTGGTGAAGACCAGGCTAGTTGTTGCCTTCTGCATTTCATCCTCTACTCCCTATGCCTGGAATTGGGTGGTCCTTTGACATAAGACTCAAGCCTTGTCAGGATGAGGCTTGAGTCACCTTCCAACCTGCGCTACTCTGGTGTAAGGGGAGAAGACAGTCATCTTGGGCACACAGACCAGCAATGAGATTCTCAACCAGGGGCCCCAAAGTGACTTCCTACAGACCCCTGCTGACCACCACTACTTTACACTTTCTCCTAGGGCCTGTGTGTGGGCAGCAACTGATTTCACCAGCAGGCCATCTGTTCCTCCTCATCTCTCTAACAAAGATTCCAAAAAGAAAGAGTTGCTTAAAATAATGGCGGCCAATGATCTAGAGTCATCATGAGCCCATGGTGGTGCCTGTTTACTTGATCAGGCTTGTGTGTGTGTGTGTGTGTGTGTGTGTGTGTGTGTGTGTGTGTGTGATTTAATAAGTCAATTTTTGGAATATCCACAGCTCTGATCATGGAATATGGAGAAAATTTCTTATTTAATTTCTTCTAGTATTTTTTAATTGAATCAAAGAGATTTTATTTGGAGTCTTTTAGGATGGGGAAGGAGGGAGAGCAGAGAAGAGACAGAGAGAGACAGAGAGAGAGAGAGAACAATGCGCTAAAGGGGCACATGGTCTTCTCCAAGGGCATAGAGAGCCCCAGTACATGTATCACAGCATTAGGTATGGAAGCATGAAAGTCCACATTACACAGCTCCAGAGCGGAGATACAGTGACATGTGGGCTTGGGCAGCACATGTGCCTGATTTCTTCTAGTGTTAATGAGAGTGTGACCTTCTGTTCTGTCCCTGAGAATCCAGAAGCTCCTTCTGAGGCCTCCTTAGTGGAGGGATCACTCTCTGCATTGTCACGGCCTGTTTCTTTCCCTCCGTGTTGGGAGTTCCACTGGCACTGCTCAACTTTGTTGGCCACCTGCGCTTAGTAACGTGGCTCGCTGGATGGGAAAATATTGATGGAGAAGTCTGTGGTACACAGGGGTGTGGGGACTTTTTCTTACGGATGTCACCTCCCAGAGGTGGGAGCAGAAAGAGATCAATAAGTTGAACAATTGCTTAATGATGAGTGTGAGGAAGAAGAAACTACTTGCCATATTCAATAATTAAATACCAACTCATCTTATAGTATCATGTTCCTGAGGACTCTTGGGAAAAGCTAATTGGTCTGTAAAAGCCCATGTGTATCCCCTTAGGGGCCCAGAGGACTTTCCTAATTGTGTAAGAATATTGAAAAGTCAATGGAGAAGAGATTCTGGGAGATCCGGAATGTGCCATGAACACTCATAGCTCACTAGTTTTCAACTCCAGGAAAGTTCAATAGACTTTGAAGAAATTCCCCTGAACTAATGTTTTCTGAACTTAGGTATATATACCCCGAATGTCAGACTGAAAACAAGTGTGGCTGGATCAACTTTTCTAAACTGTATTTTATGTAGTCTCTAAGTTTCTATGCTCTTTTGAGATGAGGACCCATGTTTAAAATATCCCTTTTTTAACTTGCTAAAAGTTAGTCTTACATTTTTTCCTGCTGAAGGGCAAGAATTGATATGTACATGATTGGGGTGATGGGATTAGAGAATTTAATGAATTGCACAAGTATTCTATTAAGGAAGAGACATCATTCTCATAAACCACAAATTAATTTTTTATGAATTAGGTCCAAAGAGCTTAAGTAAAACACAGCTAATATTTCACGAGTAATTTCAACCCTCTTTAATACTCCAAATCTCTGGTGTATAATATTTAGGTAATGATTATCATAAAATAGACATCTTTTGAGGGCAATTATGTGTTCTCAGCACTGCTCGGTGAGTTGCTGGGAGAAGTGTCATTACATTTGACAGTGCAGTCATCTCACCTAACGTTCCACGATATTCCGATGGAAGGAGCTTACTGCACTCTCCCCAAGGGCTTCTGGAAGCCCTGAACACTGATTCTCTGCCACCAAACCTGCTGAGACAAGAAAGGCAGTCTGAGCAGAGACTGTTTCTGGCTGGAGAGAGTGAGAGAGACAGAGAGACAGAGAGACAAAGCAAGTGAGAGAGAGAGAGAGAGAGAGAGAGAGAGAGAGAGAGAGAGAGAGAAAGTGAGCAAGCAAGAAAACAAGAGTGAGAGAGAGAGAGTAGGGAGTGGAGGTGAAAGCATTGTTCTACAGAGGGTAAGTTCTGGGGGTATCTGGCCAGCAGGGGGTGGAGAACAAGAGGAGAGATGAAAAGGAAGCAGATATGTTGGCAAGTGCAGGGAGTGAAACCGCATCTGAAGATGAAGGTGAGGACTTGGGGTCTGTTTTTGGAAGATGGGACTGGAGTGGGGAGGCCCCAGCTGAGGCTTTGTCCTTCGTGCCTGCTTTCATCCTTGTTTGAGGCTGCATTTTCACATGGAGTATGCGGTGCTTTGGACAGTATGCGATCTGTGTTCGAGTTTGAATTCGTATTTCAGAATATTTCGGTTTAACCTCTCATTGTGCTGCCGAGGAAAGGCAGTTCTGATTTCCCCTCGCAGGACAGGAAGACCAAGATTCAGAGTATCATATATTCCCCCACTACCCGAACAGGCCCCCAAACCCCCATCGAGACCCCGAGGACACCATCTGGTCGCCGCCTCCCCAGCACCCTCGGATCAGCCCCTGCTCCTATACTCAGCGACTATCACTTGGGGTCCCAAGTCCTAAAGCCCCAGACTTAACACGTGACTGCTTTTAGCTTGTGAGCTTCAGAAAGCGTCTCCCTTCTGCTAATGAAGCCCCAGGCCCATCAATCAGGGAAAAATGTGAATGGACAAAGAGGAACTCATCAAAATTTCTGTCTCGTGTGGCATCTCCAGTTCACAGAGGATAGGCAGAAGCCACAAGGCGAAATAGTTGATTTTCGTCCCCTTGGTGCTGAGCACAGCCTCACATTTGGTTTTCAGAATATCAGTCCTGCGTTCTACAACGCAGGAGTAGGTGTGGGGAAGAACTTCTTCCCTGGGAAGCCACGGGATCCAGAGCCTGGGTCCATCACTGCCATTCTGGGGCACAGCATTTGTGCTTGCTGGAGGTGTGACCTGTGGCAGTGCTCCATGGGAAAAGGCTGGCATGAGACGTGCCCTCCTGTCTCCCAGGCATCGCGTTAACTAGGAACACGTGCACAGACCTGTTGCTAAGCGTCTCTATTTTTGATGATAAAATGACATGGTAGGTAAGAAGGGGGAGGGGAGAAGAAACACATGGACGTTGTGAGCTCAAAAAGCGTCCAGAATTCGACTCTTTCCTTCCCTCCTGCTTTAGATTCAAACCAATTTCATCGTTTCGTGAGTGGTTTCCCTGGAATGATGCCACTGCTCACTGAAGGTCTGGGACCTCAGACAGGGAAGCCGGAGCACATCTGCCCCGGGAGAGGGCGACAGACCGTGATGTCCTGCCTTTTCCCTTCTGCAGCGACACAGCACCTGCCTGTGTGCCCTTGGAGACCCCAGCCCCTGTGGGTTTCATAGCACAGGGTCCCGTGGCCAGAGAGCACAGACACCCGTGGGGGCAGCATGCCTGGGGCTCTTCCCTTCCAGTATCCCATCTCCAGATTCCTGGGGGACGTTCACAGGAGTTTGGGAGCAGTTGTACTATCCCCTTAATTGCAATAAAGCAACTTCAGGCTGGGATGTGGGGGTGCAGCACCCATGTGCTGGCGTGCAACCAGCTGAGCCGCAGGCTGTTCCCTGCCCCTTGGGAACTAGCCTTTGCTCCCACCCTCTCCAGTGCTAACCTAGACTCAGGCTGGGGACTGGGCGTTAATTTGGATAGTAGCACTGGCACAGAATGACCTGTCATCGGTCCGCAGTGACTTTGAAAGCCCGGCTGGACTGGCCCTTCTCCCTCTGACTGAGGCCTCCTCCATGCCTGGGCTGGGCAGCTCAGTGGGTGACCCATGACCTGATCCATCCTGTCTCTGGAGCGAAGCAACTACTCAAGGCTCATGTTCAGTACGGGAGACCTGGCGTCTGGGTGATAGTGGAGCCGCATCTGGCACTGTGGGGGCTGCGAGACAGGTGCGGCCCCCACCTGACAGCCTCCCTGCTCTAATCATGTAATCATCACCTCTGATCATTATTTTCCTGATTGGATCCTTAGTTTTGAAACAAGCAACTATAAATATTATATAGCAAAAGAAGCTTCCGTCTAATTATTTAAAAAAATTTTTAGAGGTTTAGGGGTTTAAATTTTTTAGAGGTTTAGCACCCCACAGTGGTGCTCCAGGCTGGCTCTCAGACTGTGCTCAGGGGTCATTCAGTCCTGGTGGTGCTCAGGGAGTCTACGGATGACTGACGGTGCTGCGTACAGGGCTCTGCGTGGACGAGCAAATGCCCTGTGTCATGCGGTCTGTGCTGCCCAGATTTTCCATTATAAACAGAGAATTCCATCTCAGTGAATTACGTGTGTCCGAAGGATCATTTACCCTTATCAAAGGAAAGCAGCGTGTTGAGTTTGGGCTGTTTCTCACACTCTTCAAGGCTCTAATCGGACCGCAGCGATAGAGCAGTGAGGAAGGCCCCTTGCCCTGTGCGGCTGACCTGGCACCTGTCACTGGCACCTCATATGGACCCCAAGGCCTCCAGGAGTGACTGCAGAGCACAGAGCCCGGAGTGAGCCTGGAGCACCTCTGGGCATGGCCTCAAAATTGACAGCACTCTGTGATCAGTTTTTCTCTAAGATGGTGAGCTAAGGTCTCCCTGCTTCTACGCTGCCTGCTCTGCTGTGGCTACTTCCAAGGTCCCTTAAATACGGCAACATTTTTCACTTCAGTATTTAGTTCTGATCCGTGTCTGGAACGAGCACAAACAGTTCCAGCTTTTTTAGGAAGTTGGAAGCCTCCGTATGGCCTTGTTCCCGGTGCCCGGGGCCACCTCCACTCCTGCCTTCCCTTGGGTTGTTCCTTGTTTAAAAAAGAAAAGCAAGAAAATGAACCAATTGAACACTGGTGGGCGTTATCAGACGTCCACAGTTAAGGCAGTCATACTATACTCCAACTTCTAGGACAAAAGGAATTCCTAGAGGAACAACCTCCTTGCTGACATCCTGAGAGTTTTCACTTTGCACAACACACCCCCTTTCTTATCTGTTCTTGGCAGACCATGGCTTTGGGGGCCTGCCACAAGTCCCGAGAGGGACAGGCCTGGGTCAAGGCCAGCTGTGCAGGGAGGGAGAGAGGATGTGGAGGAGCCCCTGGGGATCTTGGTCCTGGGTCCTTCCGGTCCCACCTTTTATGGCTAAGTTGTTATGGCTGTGTTGTTGTTTGTTTCACAGCGGTGCTCAGGGTTTACTCCTGGCTGTGTTCTCAGGGTTCATTCCTGGTGTGGGGCCCATCAGCAATGTCGGGGATGGAAGCCAGGTTGGACACATGTGATTCTGGTGCCTACCTACTGCGCTTCCTCTGCGGCCCACTAGACTTCCGCTCTGACTTCCCTCTCCTCCTGCCCCCTCCCTTACCACTCCTTCACTCTCCTCCTCTTTTCTTTTCTTTTTTTTTTTTTGGTGGGGATGGGAGGGGGTTGGGCATACCTGGGATTCCTCAGGAAATACTGTGTACTCAGGGATCACTAGTGGCAAGGCTCAGAGGATCATGGAGGGAGCTGGGAATTGAATCCTGGTCAGTTGCATGCAAGGCAAGCAGCCTGCCTGCTGTCGAGCTTTCCAGACCCCTAGACTTCCTCTTTGAAAGACTAGTTTGACACAGAGAGAAATCAGAAGAGAATACTGAGCTCATGCGTGCTTAATACTCCCCCAGCCCGATCCCTCTCCTGCTGTAGTTCATGCTCAATACTCCCCCAGCCCGATCCCCTCTCCTGCTGTAGCTCATGCTCAATACTCCCCCAGCCCGATCCCCTCTCCTGCTTAGTTCTGCCCCAACTCCCCAGCCCGACCCCCCCTGCTGGTCAGCCCCCCCAGCCCACCCCCCCTATAGTTCATGAGTACTCAATACTCCCCCCAGCCCAATCCCCTCTCCTGCTATAGTTCATGCTGCTCAATACTCCCCAGCCCGATCCCCTCTCCTGCTGTAGTTCATGCTCAATACTCCCCAGCCCGATCCCCTCTCCTGCTATAGTTTATGCTCAATACTCCCCCAGCCCGATCCCTCTCCTGCTGTAGTTCATGCTCAATACTCCCCCAGCCCGATCCCCTCTCCTGCTGTAGCTCATGCTCAATACTCCCCCAGCCCGATCCCTCTCCTGCTGTAGTTCATGCTCCAATACTCCCCAGCCCGAACCCCTCTCCTGCTATAGCTCATGCTCCAATACTCCCCCAGCCCGATCCCTCTCCTGCTGTAGTTCATGTACTCAATACTCCCCCCAGCCCGATCCCCTCTCCTGCTGTAGTTCATGCTCAATACTCCCCAGCCCGATCCCCTCTCCTGCTATAGCTCATGGTGCTCAATACTCCCCCAGCCCAATCCCCTCTCCTGCTTTAGCATCTTGTGGCAATGCAGATAATTGGTCACCACTTGAGACAATGTGAATATATTCTTATAAATTGGGCTTTACTCCGTGTTGTGTATTCTATAGGCTTTGGCAAGTGTATAACGACACGCGCCATTCAGAGGAGTCTCCCGACTTTCATCCTTTCTGCAGTGCTCTGCAGCTCACGGGCACAGACGCCGTAGCGAGCCACGCAGTGCTCATCCTCCCAGATCTGCTCCATCCTCGTAGCAAAGCACATTTCCAGTTCCGTCCTGGTTTTCCTGGTTTGATTGCTCATTTTCTTCCCTAATGTTCCACGGTCTGAAGGGTCCGTGGCCTGTTTATCTACTGACTCACTGTGAAAGATATTTCAGATCTTCCTAGAGAGGGCAATTATTAATACAGTCCTAAAACATTCAAGCTGACTTCCTCCTCAGATTACAGCTTTTCTGTTCATCTAGGAACATACCAGGAAGCAGAGAGCTGGGTTGTAAGGGAACTACAGAGATAGGATAGTGGGTAGGATGCTCACCTTGAGTGGGGCAGACCTGGGTTCTGTCTTCGTTACTATGTGCAGGTCATGAGCACTGTTAGGCCTGATTTCTGAGCACTATTAGGAGTGATCCCTGAACACTGTTAGGAGTAATCCCTGAGTGCTGTAAGGAGTAATCCCTGAACGCTGTTAGGAGTGATCCCTGAGCACTGTTAGGAGTGCTCCCTGAGCACTGTTAGGCATGATCCCTGAGCACTGTTAGGAGTGATCCCTGAGCGCTGTTAGGAGTGATCCTTGAGCACTGTTAGGAGTGATCCCTGAGTACGGTTAGGCATGATCCTGAGCACTGTTAGGAGTGATCCCTGAGCACTGTTAGGAGTGATCCCTGAGCACTGTTAGGCGTGATCCCTAAGCACTGTTAGGAGTGATCCCTGAGTGCTGTTCAGAGTGATCCCTGAGCACTGTTAGGAGTGATCCCTGAGCGCTGTTAGGAGTAATTTCTGAGCACTGTTAGGTCATAATCCCTGAGCACTGTTAGGAGTGATCCCTGAGTGCTGTTCAGAGTGATCCCTGAGCACTGTTGGGGACCCTGAGCCTGTGAGTAATTCTGAGCACTGCCGAACTGTAGAGATCCCGAGGCTGCGAGGATCCCTGAGCCTGTTAGAGGACCGAGGCGGGAACTGAGCACTGTCTGAGCACTGTTAGGAGTGATCCCTGAGTGCTGTTCAGAGGGATCCCTGAGCACTGTTAGGAGTGATCATTGAGCACTGTTAGGAGTGATCCCTGAGCGCTGTTAGGAGTGATCCCTGAGCGCTGTTAGGAGTGATCCCTGAGCACTGTTAGGAGTGATCCTTGAGCACTGTTAGGAGTGATCCCTGAGCACTGTTAGGAGTAATCCTTGAGCACTGTTAGGAGTGATCCCTGAGCACTGTTGGAGTAATCCGAGCACTGTTAGGCTAATCCTTGAGCACTGTTAGGAGTGATCCTTGAGCACAGAGCACAGAGGAAAGCTTAAGCAGAACTGGTCTGCTCCCCACTCCATCCCCCTAAAGAATTAATTTGAGATAGTGAAAATCAGAATATCATTTTTTTCATGTGTACTAATTTGGCTAGGATGTTAATACTGCTTAAATTTATTTTAAAGAAATGTCATTTAAAAATATAATTTTCAGCACAGCATTTAAAAAAAAGCCTCCAGGGTTGCTTGTAGCGACTACCAATTTGTTTTCTTTCCATTTCTCTTGCTTCGAATACTTATTTCAGGAAATGCCACAATAGAATATTTTCCTCATTATTTGTGTGTTTTACGTGATTGTTCAAATGAAGCCCTATTAAGTTACAATTCAGTGGCTGAAACCGAGTCTAGACTTTAGGGCTCCAGCTTTCTGTTTCAGTACTTTATCAATTAGATTCTCTCACCCTCCAGAGAAGGGAAACGCAAGGTACATGCATGCTTTGTTGTAAAGCCTGGTCCAGATAGAGAGGCGTTCTCTGGGTCCGCTAGGTGTTACCAGGCAAGGAAAACAGAACAACCAGGATTTAAAGAAAGAGATTAGCTCCTTGTCTGAATCTCTTTCAGACTCTGAAATGGCTCAAATGCTCAGGCACCAACTCTCCTAGATCTGTGCTTTCTGCTCTGCGCTGAAGCCCAACGGGGCAGGGAAGCCAGGGCCTGCGGCTAATGGGCTGAGAGGAGGCCGGGGCAAAGGAAACTCCCGCTGGTGTCCCGCAGGGCGGGCTCCGGGAGAGGCTTCGCTGGGAATGGTCAGATATCTGGGGAACAAGAGGCCTCAGTTTCTTGTGGAAACTTCCGACCTAACTATGATGATATATATGGATTTATTTGCATATATATTATCTTTATATATATATATATTTTTTTAATCCAGCTTCCATTCAACCCAGGGGAATAAAATCAATTTAAGCCACTGGGTCTAATGGACTAATTTAGGATCCATCTAACTGGAGTGTCCATAGGCGAGGCTTGGGACGCATGAAGTGACGGTGTGCGAGGGGTGAAGACAGAGAGCCCCGAGGCCCTTGCTGAGCCCCCAGAAGCCCCAAAGCCATGTCCACAACAGCCAAGAGCTGCTGAGTCCACTGGGCTTTGACTGGGGGTGGTCACACCCTGTGATGCTTAGGGGTGACATCTGGCTCTGTGCTCAGGGATCTCCTACGGGCCCGGGAGACCATTTGGGATGCTGGGGTTGACAGTAAGGCCAGTGCCCCCTCCTGCCGCTGTACTGTATCTCTGGCCCCCTCTGGGGGCTTTGGAATGGAATCGTTTGTTGGACTGAGTCAGCTGGCCTCTTCAGGAGACGGTGGGAAGTGATGTGGGGAGGGGCCGGTGAGCTGGCGTTGAGTGGAGACGCCCCTCTCCACCGAGGAGCTGCTGTGCTCCCAGCCACCCGCCCTTGACAGCTGGAGCAGTGCCGCGGACACATGTGGACCCGCCCGGCTCTCAGTAGCGTGCGCAAAGCCCACTGGGATTGTTTCTGCAGGAGCCTGAGCAAGGAGCGCCTGGGACCCCCCAGCTCTCAGGGGTCACCCTGCTCCAGGGAGACCAGCAGCTTGATCAAGCATCATGTGGGTGGTGAATTTCTCTCTGGAAAAAACCCTTTCTACGGGGCGTTGCAGGCAGCCTTAGGGGTGACGGGCTTCCTGGTCCCAAGTGTACCTGTCTCCTAGGAGCTCATTAAACGGGGGCTTCCCGCCACGGCTCCCCACGGGTGGCCAACCTGCAGGTGCCCCTTGAGGCACTCTGCCCCCCCACCGGTCAGGCTGCCTGCTTCCCCTCTTCCCACTTGTACAGCTCCATTTTGGCTTCTCCTCTCTCACCTCAAGTCTTTTTAGAAATATCTAATCCACAGAAGAGCTAAGGCAGGGGCAACAGAACCTTCTTTGCCACTTGAAGATGCTAATTAAAAGACGGCTCAGCCGCTTCTCTGGCTTCTCCCTGCCAGCACTCTGGTTTGTTCCCTCTCCTCTCAACAAACGCTTTTGTGCACAACCTGTTTTCCCCTGCATGGTGTCCAATGAAGACTTCGGCCCCCCTGGGGAGGCCATCCTCCCTCCCTGGGCAAAGACAGGATATCACTCTCCGTCCTGGCAGATGCAGACTCCAGCATCATATTATTTACATCTTTCATAATTAGGCATTGCTGATAGGTGCCAATGGGTTTAGAGCTGCCGCAGAAAGTTCTTATCAAGGCCCTGCCGCCCGCTGGGGAAGAATCAGAGCCAGAAAGCCAGAGACCCGCAAAAGCAAGGAGGGGAGGGTTGCTTGTTCGGAAGATAACAAAGGCAGCTGCAGGGGCAGGGCTGCTGGACTGTTGCTGCTGCTGCGTCTCCCTTCCTCTGCTTCTGCTGCTTCTTGCTTCTGTTTCTGCTTCTTCCTCCTTCCTCCTTCTTCCTCCTCCTTCTTCCCTCCTTCTTCCTTTTCTTCTGCTTCTTCTTCCTCTTCTTTTTTCTTCCTCTTCCTCTTCCTCCTCCTCCTCTTCTCCTCCTTCTCCTCCTCCTCCTCCTCCTCCTCCTCCTCCTCCTCCTCCTCCTCCTCCTCCTCCTTCTTCTTCTTCTTCTTCTTCTTCTTCTCTCTTCTTCTTCTTCTTCTTTTTCTTCTTCTCCTCCTCCTCCTCCTTCTCCTTCTCCTCCTTCTCCTCCTTCTCCTCCTCCTTCTCCTCCTCCTCCTTCTCCTCCACCTCTTCCTCCTCTTCCCTCTTCCTCCTCTTCCTCCTCTTCCTCTTCTTCCTCCTCTTCCTCTTCTTCCTCCTCTTCCTCCTCCTTTTCCTCCTCCTCCTCCTCCTTTCCCCAGGCTGGGTAGGGGGTGAGAAAGCCCTGCTCTCTCACGAAGCCAGGACGCTCTGGTGTCCTGGACTCTGAGTCACGCAGGGCCAGGTGCTGACTCAGATGAGGATGTGGGAACATGATTTAATGGGTCTGGCGTGGCCCTTGGCACGTTGAGGCCACTGCAGCTACCTTTGTGTGTCACGCCACACCCCGCTGGCAGGAAGGTGGCGGAGGGTCCCTGTAGTATATCTTGGCAGCCAGGACAGGGGCTGCGGGAGTGGGGGAAAAGCTGAGCCTGCAGCATCCTGGGCTGTTTTGACAAACTGTTGTGTGTTATTTCTGCCTCAGTGTCTGGCAGTGCAGGTAAAGCCATGAGCTGCTGGTATCTTGGCTCTGCACTAGCTCTCAGGCTCTGCGGGAGCACCCGGCCAGCCCTGCAAATGTTCCCAGCAAAGCTGTGAAAACAAACCAGGCTGATTAGTTGGACAGGCTCCCTGCTCCGGGTGTTAACGGGCGGCTGCCTGCTCTCAGCTCCTTCCCACTCTTTCATTTAGCCGCTCTTATCAGTGAACCCCTCGGGACCCTCCCTGGCTACTCTTCCTTCTCCTCCAACTCTGTGTGGGGAGATCTCCACCAAGCTCTTGTTCTGAAATTAAATAAAAATTCCAAACATAGCATCTGACTTCACTTAATAATATGCATATATATGTATATATAATATATATGCATGCATATATGTACTAGTTTGCATTATTCTTTTTCAAAGCAATCCATGCTCACAATAAAAGTTTTAGAGAATGCGAGAAAGTGCAGAAATAATCCTTGAAGTGTACATGTGTGGTGCTTGTTTTAAGGGTTCTTAGGTCTGTTCAAATTTCTGTTTTACTTCTGAAGATTCTCCCTCCTCTTCTCTGTCTCTTCCTGTCTCTCACTCTCTCTCACTGTGTCTCTCTATCTATCTCTCTAACTAGCAGCTAGTACATATCAATATGCCTGAAATTCTGAACATTTGGGAAGGACTCTTCAAATTACTTGATTTTTTTTCCCCTTCAAGTCAGAGTAAACCTGGTAAAAAAGAAGCTTGGATATCCCTTTTGAGGTGAAATCAGGTGAATTTAAAAGAGTGATTATACCCTTCTTTAATCAAAGGCTCCAGAGAGCATGTTCTTTAAAAAATAAATTTAAGCAATGAGCTTTGAAAATGACATTCACATTTTCCGGCGCTTTTCAGAGCTATGGTTTGAAGCTTTTGAGGAGTTGTGCCTGGCTCTGGAATATCAGTATCTGCTATCAGTCTCTGTCTGCGTCTGGCCCATCAGCCAGGCAGGGGGATGGAGTCTGCCTGCCCTTGCTTTGCTGTGAACAAGAAGCTGTCAAGTGACTAATTCACTTGGAACCTCTAAGCAACATTTATTCAGTCTCTATTGCTATGAGCCCTATGTTCTTTTGTGGCAAGGAACAATATAGGTAACATATATAAAATATGGCCTCACAGAAGAGACTTAGAGCATTATAATGTTGCTTGAAAAAATAATTGTGAGATGATTAGTAGACCAAGTGGAAGTCCAGTGGAAAGGACTCCCTCCGAACCCACCCAGCCGACCAGCCCAGCCCGACCGACACCCACCTGAGCAGTTTCTCCTCAACCGGCCGGATGCGCCGAGACCCCATGGGGCGGCGCCTGCTCTCCCTGGCCCAGCCGTCATGAGGCGTCGGGAGGCATGGTGGGTTCCCAGCTGGCCCACCACCCCGGAACCCTCACCAAGCCAGACGACCCCCACCCACTGCTGGCGCCGCCCACATGACTCCCTCCACAGAACTCCACCCAGCGACCAGCCCACACAGCCGATCCACCGACACCCACCCTGGAGCAGTTTCTTCCTCAATCCGCCCGGGAGCGGCCAGAACCCAACATGGGGCGAGCGGTTCCTTGCTCTCCCGGCCCAGCCGTTCATGAGGCAGTCGGGAGGCATGGTGGGTCCAGCCTGGCCCACCACCCGGCAGAACCTCACACCAGCCGGCGCCCCCCACCCCCCGGGCCGCCATTTCCACATTGGACTTCCTCTCACAGACCCACCCAGCCGACCGCCGCTGCCGCCCGCCCATCAATAAAGGCTTTATTTGGGGTGTTTATAGAGTATGCCTCCGCACAGCAAGCCTAGCAAGCTGCTCGTGTTGTATTGATAGCCAAATGCCAGTAAATATGTTAGATCATTCTCTGACCCTAATATAATGGTTTGAGGCCCATGTTCCTGACCAAGCCGATGCCCTTGCTCACAGCATTGATAGGACATATTGAGATATACTGGTGCCCGCTCTAGCAAATAGATGATTAACGGGAAGATCGGATCGTGATCGTGTCGTGATTAAGTAGACCAGGTCTGCCATGCACATGTGGGTAGGTTGCACACTGCACAAGGCCGACAGACCCATTCTCCTTTTGGCCTATGGGGACAAGCTCAGAAACAGGAGTACGTGTGTTTTTGTCATTAGTCATCTGGACTCATTAACGCAAATGGTGCTCAAACGCAGTCTCACAGGGCAAGTGTTTATTCAAGCAGTTCAGAGGGGAGCAGAGTGGAATGCGATTTTAAAATGAAAAATAAAAGCAGCTTATTTGAAATTATTTGACATGGACAATATTTCGTTGAAAAATCCTTCCCTGATTTAAGAAAATTGTCTCCTCAAGAAACCATTTTTGACATGCCAAATACCAGTAACAATTATTGACTTCATTCCCATGACTTAATGGGATGGTTTGAGGCTTTTTATGTTCCTGGAGCAGGGAGATGCCCTTAGGCTTTCTCGCATGTGACAGGACGTATTGAGGTGTTACTGGTGCCCACTAGAGCAAATCGATGATCTTCGGGAAGACAGTGATACTGTGATACAGTGATTAATTGCTAAAAACCATTGATGGACAAACGCCTTTTTAAAAATAGGCATTTCCTGTTTGTTTCCCGACGCTGATTGGCCGACAGCCTCTACACAGTGCCGCTTCAGCTCCTCTGGCTGGACACCCCCAGGGAGAGGCGGGAGGTAGCTGGCTTCCTTTTCCTTCTGGAAACATCATGTGCATTCCTTGCTTAACCTGAGATATTTGAAAACTGGGAGAAGCCAGAATCAATCAGCAGTGCCAGATTTCTCTGTCTCCTGGCAGTTGTTTCACTAGCTTGTGCCCATCTAAATGAGAAAATGACAGGGATGGCCCCCATTCATCCTGCCTGGCAAGTTCCCTTAGGACGATCGAGGTGAGACCTTTGTCGTCCAGGGGGCAAGCATTTGACACTCTAAAATCTCCATTACTTTCTTGATCTGTGGTTAGCCATAAGTTGTTAAAGGTCACAAATAATTATATTTTTAAAATCTTTGAGCTCAAAAGGCAAAAAATGAAAAGAAATTCTTTGAGCTCATGACAAAATTTTTCTCCTGTCACCCAGGACGATAGCTTTATTTTTTTTAAATTTTGTTTATTTGTTCATTGGTCAAGTGTTAAGTGTTTTAAAATACCATGACAATAGTCCCAGTTTAATTTGTACAAAAGACTGCAAATACCATTTTAATATAACTACAATTGATTTAATTTTCTCAATGTTAGACTTGCTTAAAAGTCAACATTTAAATATATACATAAAAGGCCCTACATTAATCCCAAATTTGAGTTGAAAGCTGCTATTGATATTGTCTCAATGAAACCAGAACACTAATTGTATTAAATTCTCTTATTGTTTATCACAATGATTTATTCTTTGCTCATCTCTTGACTATTTCTGCAACAAGTTGTTTTAAGAACAAAAGTTGGACCCAAACTCAACAAGCTCCTCCTCGTTTTAGTCTCTAAATACTGTTGCAGGCAGGAAGATGGGGTGGGGCTGGTAATATATGTTGGGAAAATATTTTCTGGAACCTACAGCCCCTCTGTGATCCAGCCTGCAAAAAAAATGCCAGCTGTTTTTTGGGGCTATAGAGATAAGCCAGCAGGTAGGGTGCTCGGAGTCACCTGCAGCTGACCAGCGTTCAACCCCCCAGTACCCCACGGGGCTCCCTGAGCACCAATAGGATCATTTCTTCAGTCAGAGAGAGGATTAAGGAGAAACTCCTGGTGTGTGTAACCCCCCAAATCCAAAGCGAACAGAAAGTCAGTATAATAGTTCTATAAGTGATCATAGGTTCTATACATTATTACTATATTACTATTATAACCAATTCCTATTAAGTTGGAGTAAAATGGTAGTATGGAATATTTCATTTAATAAAGTAGATCCTAGCATTAGATGCTTCAGGCAAAAGGCAAATGTGAAATTTCTTTATATATAATCTTGTCTGTAAGTTTTTATAACAAAAGCTATGATACACCAATCTCTAAAATCTAGGCATGGATTTTTGTTAAACTATCATTGCATTTAGTCTTATACACATTTCAGGTCTATAACACGAGCAGTAGATACTGAGTTTTCTGAGTCAGTAGCTAAAGTATCTTCTTAAGTGAGAGCTAGCTCCAAATCAGGTCGTCAGGGGTATTCTATACAATAAGAACCTGCATTCTGCCTGTTTGTAGCAATACCTGACAACTGAATGAAAATTTCACTTCCTCTATACAGCAGAAATAAAATTTTGAGTGTGTTCAAGGAATTGTGTTTGCCTCATCTGGGTGAATGAACAGGAAAATCCAGTAGAAATATTCAGTTGACCAGAATTCGTCATATCTATTCCTTCTTCATAAATGCTTTGCATTGACTTGAAAACTGATAAACAAAAACCAGAAAACAAACAAACCTTGAAAGCATTCTATTTCTACTTATCTAAGCTTCAGTTTAAGGTATGCTTTTTAGTTGTTGATTTTTTAATTGACCAAATGGTCTTTTGTACATTTGCTAATGAAGTTTCCCTGGATTTTTGGTGGTAGACCCTAGAATTTTGTTCATGGCAGATATTAATGGATTTGTTGCACATATTTAAGTCTACAAATGTTTTTCAAATCAAGTTAGACTGAAAATGGGTTTGCAGTCAAATTGTATATATTTTTTAAAAAGTTCGATACTTTCAACTTTAGCTTATTTTCAACATCTCTTGTTTATCTTCTTACCAGAGACAGATGGACAGTCAGGAGTGTCGCCCCTGAATTATCTGATAATATTTCATAGGCCCCAAAAAGAAGAAGTTTCCAAGGGGAATAAATATACCACAAACTTCTGAAGAACTTTCAGAAATGATCTCTTCCCCCAAAAAGTAGAGTTCCAGATTTCAGGAAATAGTGAGTAATAGCAGCTGCAAAAACATCCAAGTTGGAATCTTGATCATCTTTCTATGAAAATGAACTTAAAAGTAGCTTTGAGCTCATGCCAGGGTCACCAGGCTGAATTTGATAAATGGGTTTTCCTGCCAACAAGGCCAGTGGCTCTGCAATCCTATGAATTCATCTGTCCTCTTGGTTGTCTTTTATAATCCTTAGAAGGCTTCTTTTCCCTCACAATAATTGGCACAATTTTAAAGCAAAGAAAAAGCACAGTCCTTTAAGGAATGGCCATTGAAAGTGGGAGCCCTGTTTCTCAGGACCCTCCATGGAGTTGGTTCTTCCTCTCCTAAATAATGCTTCAGGAGCAGGCATGGCTGGATGCCTCCACGGTGTCCTGTGAAAGGTCGGGACCCATAACAGCTGTTGACTAACCAACCCCTGCTGCTTTCTGGTTTCTGCCTCCAAATACTTTTTCTTCCTTTGCAAATCAGCAACCGTTTTCACTTGCAAAACACTATAACTTCACAGTTGACTCTTTCACCCCCCAGTGTTCTCGGTGTTCGGTGTTTCCCTTTACCCCTGGTGTTAAAATTTTATAGTCCTGGGTGACAACTTTAAAGACTGCCATGAAACCGGATTGTTGTCTTTCTGATTTGAGGGCTTTGGGAGCAACTGCAAGGGCTTTCTTCTCTTAGTATAAATGTATAGTATAAATGTAAAGGAAGAGGCAGAATCCCAGAGATCAGCCTGGGCTGAGTCTGTCCAGACGGGGTGTGTGTGGGGCAGGTTGTTACTGGTGTCCCTGGAGTGCCCATTGGGGGCCTGTAGATTCTGAACAATGGTTTGATGTTTTGGTTTTGGGACAGAGGAGACAGGTAGGAGCAGCTCTTCCCCCACTTCCTGTGCTGCAGAAGCTCCCCATTAGCTATTGGGGTCCACTGAGCAGAAGTGGAGTCCAGCCTTGCCAAGGGGCTGCCCAGGGTGTCCTATCAGAGAGAGCATCTGGCTTCCACAGCCGCGGCTGGGGGCTGAGCATCTTCCTTGTGGGGCCCAACCTTTATTTCTTGTACCTAGATACCAGTTTCCTTGAAGTTGGGTCCCAAAGACTGCAGTCGGGCTGATAAGGGTCTGGGTGCGGGGATCAGAGCCCTAAGCAGCGGCGAGATAGGATCGGTCACCAGGAATCACAGCAAGGCTCTAGATAATGGGAAAATCTCCATCGAAAGGCAAACGGCGATGTTGAAAGTCAGTAGGATCAGAGGGCTGGAGCAGCATCTAAATCACTGTGGTCCCGCCGGCTCTCTGCCACAGGGCCCTGCCTGCCCCCACGCACACCAGGCCTGGCCCTGCTCCACATCAAAGCAGCGCCAACACCAGGGCTTCAAGGAAGCAGGTCGTCACTCCAGCTACTCTCTTGCCCATCTTAACCCACGATTCCCCAACCTTTAAGGCCCGTGTGAAGTCTGCAGAACACTGTGAAATGTGAAGGCGCTGCTCTGGCTTCTCCGGGGACTTCAGCAGAGCTAGGGCGTGGGGTGGGGGGAGAAGCATTTGGACTTCGGAGGCTTGATAAGTGTGATCCTGATAGGATTCCTGACTTCTCTGGGCCTTTGTGCTCAGTGAAGAGGAGATAAAGCAAGTGCTATCTCCAGGGGTTGCTGGGAGACACTGGTTCATTTTGGCGGATACTAGAGCCATGCCAGAAATGGGGCAGGTCCATTTTACCTCCCTATATAGTAGGTCATTTTACCTCCATATAAATCATTGTTTGCTTTTTCATCTGCGCTGACTTACAGAGCTGTTAAGATCAGCGCTTCGGGAATGCGTGATCCTAGGCTGTGCCTCGCCCACACCTTCCCCCCATCTCTCCATCCTGGGGCCTCTGAATCACCTTCCTCCCGGCAGCCACTGCTCGGGTTCGGAATAGCAGCCAGTGGGCAGCTCATAGCTCCGGAGAGCAGGAGTACAGTCAGGGAATGGAATGGGAGAGATAGACAGTGTGAGGGCGTTTTGGTGGTGTCCACTCACAGCAGATGGACAGCGTTGCCCAGAAACTTCTAGAAAGGTATAAGAAAATGATCCTCTCTAGCTGGGGTGCAAATGTGTGCCCTGGGATTTCCTTCCCCAGGTAGGAAGGGGTGGGAAAGTTTTCCTGAGGCGTCAGCCCCCTCCTGCCCTGCCCGCTTGCCTTCTCTTGGCCAGTGGGGACGTCCACTCATGCAGCCCGTCAAGCTGCAGTCCACTTGTACTTTCTCACAGTTGCTGGACCTGTGTGCCCTTGGCAGCAGTGGCTGGGGGAAGGGTTGGTGTGGGGGGTGGAAGTAGAATTGGGTCAGGTACCCGTGCTTGGCACTTCCAGTTTACGGACTTGGAATCTGAGTCTCTCGGTCACTCCGAGGCCCAGCTCTGGGTGAGTCTCCTGCAGTTTCCCCACACGCGCCAACCCGGAAGTGCTGGTCCTGGGCTCATCCCTACTCAGCGGAAGGTGGATTCATTTCTGCTTCCAAGAGGGATATTTTCAGCCTCCTTCAAGATGACCAGGTGAAAAAGAAGAGCAAATTGATTGGAAAGTATCTGAGAATAGAATGGGAAAGTTTTAATACTCAAGAGTCATAAAAATAAAAAGAGGTGTCGCACTGCCCAAGGTTCTCCAAAGTTTAGTTTTCACACTTTCATTTTGGGGGGACTTTGGGATTTCCAAAGCGGATTATTCCATGTTACCAGGGATGAAAGGAAACCCGGTAAGAAGTGGGGAGATGGTGCCGTGTAAAGGTTTTCAGTCTGAAAAGTTAGTTACCAGTGAAGTTGGCCTCCGTGCTATTTCTCCCTTAAGGGGTGTGTTCTCCTCTGTACCAGGGGATATTTCTGTTTCCCAAGAAGACAATAAAATTATGATTCTGTTTTCAAAAGACATGAGCAAAAGACTCCACTGCTGTATTCTTGTCACACTGATATAATTTATAATTTCATTGTAATTATATATGTGGTGTATTTAAGATTATATATGCAATTTGAACAATGTTTAAGAAAGAATTTGACTAACAATTGCCAGAGTATATTATTTTCTCTCAGAAAGTTTTAGAATTATCAACATCAGTGTCTGTAATTCTAACAAAGTAAATAAAAATGCAAGTCTTGGTGAGATTCCTGTGCTCAAATGCTCTAAAGAGATTTATGGTGGGAGAGGCGCCTGGTGCTGGAGAAAAAAAATATAGAAAAAACATTTCTTACCTCCTCGACGCACATGGCGCCATTCTAAAGCTCCTTGTCAGGCTCCTCTGAGCAGGGCTCCTGGTTTCTCTGATCTTCTGCTCTTTATTCTAGCCTGTACACGGCTTCTTTCCCCATCGTAAGTTCCTGCTTTCTCCTGTTTGATTCTATTTTCCCCAAGATATTTCATAAAACTCTGCCGGAACCTTTGGCACCAAAGATTTGTTTCCTATACAATTACCCTCACACCATTCCGACCACATAATTCTTCTAAAAACTCCTCGTTGGATCTGGATTAAAAATGCAGCTTGGGCCCCCAACCCCAATGAGTGAAAAAAAAAAAACTGCAGGAGAGGACCAATCAGTGGCAGCCACTATCTCAGTAAATTCTCAGACGATGACTTTAATAACACCATTGTAAGATATAATAGTTGATCATCATAATTATTATTAATTTATTTTCCGATAATTCTGTCTGCTTGCTGGTTCACTTAATCACTTGACATCCTGTTATTCATCGATTTGTTTGAGCGGGTACCAGTAATGTTTCTATTTGACCCTATCATGTGCCAGTGTAGCCCAATGGCATCTGGTTGCTTCAGGAATATGAAGCCGCAAATCGTTCATTCAGGGTCTTGACAAAGAAGTCTGACCATCTTGTAGGTGGGCAGCCATGTGATCTTTTGATGTCCCATTGTTCATTGATTTGCTTGAGCGGGTGCCAGTAATGTCTCCATTCGTTGGGAATGAGGTCCATTTTTGTTACTGTTTTTGCCTGCTGAGGGGAGAGGGAAGGGAAACTGGGGATGTTGGTGGAGGTCATATCACACCAATGGTGGGACTGGATTTGGAATGTTGTATGCCTGAAATAACTGTATTATGGACACCTTTGGGCGGGCTCAGAAATGCCCTAATATTTTTTGTAGCTAATAAAATGTTTGAAATGAACTTTCCATGTTAATCATTAAAACTTAGTGGCTAATTTAATCCTGCCGCTCGAGTTGTTGCAGGTGTAGCTGCAGTGTTCAGCTACGTTGGCAGGTGGCAAACAGGAGACATGCTTGTCTACACCCAGGGCTCTGCCCTGTGGGCCTTGGATGGTTGATGGTCTGACATAGAAAAGATTGGGCCCCCTGGGATGAACCCAGAGTCATGGCAGAGCCTGGCAAGCTACCTGTGGTGTATTTGATATGCCAAAAACAGTAACAAAAATGGACCTCATTCCCAATGAATGGAGACATTACTGCTGCCCACTCAAGCAAATCAATGAACAATGGGAAAACAAGTAACAAGGCAAGTGACAAGTAAAAGAAAATTAAAAAATTGAAAAATAATGCAGTGTGGGTGCATCCTAGAGATGGCAGTGTAGCATAAACAGCCTGTTGGCAAGCACAAGACCTAGGTTTGACCTGGGGGCCTGTCCACGGGGGGCTGAGCTTGGCCTCAGCCATTTCTGCTGTTTAGGAATCATGGAACTGCAGGAACGTGCAAGCTCTGGCTTGTGGCCAGAGTGTGTGAGCACAAAAAGGCAGAGCATCGAATGTCGGAGGTGGCGAGCATTGGCAGAGAGGGGGTCCTGGCAAACATGTTTGTGAGACTCAAGGATGGTCAGAATGTGAATGAGCAGCACACGGGAATGGGTCTGGGCACGGGGAGCAGTCGGTGTGAGCAACCGTGGGAGCAACCCCAGGTGGGTGCCAACTGGGCTCGCAACAACAGCAACAAAGGGAAGGGGTGAGTAAAGGAGGCGGGGAGACAAGGGGGCCTGCCACTGCCACTGCACCCTGAGGTCTGTCTTGCCCTCTTTGCTGTTCTGCAGTGCTGGTGGCCACTGCTGCGCCAGTCCTGGAAGCGTCGGTTCGCTGTGAGCTCTCTCTGGGCTCTGTGGGATCTCTGTGGGCTTTGTCAGCTCTGTCAGCACTCTGTGGCTCTCTGTGGCTCTCTGTGGGCTCTGTGGGATCTCTGTGGGCTCTGTCAGCTCTCTGTGGGCTCTGTTGGGTCTCTGTGGGCTCGGTGGCTCTCTGTGGGCTCTTGTGGGATCTCTGTGGGCTCTGTCAGCTCTGTGGGCTCTGTCAGCTCTATGTCAGCACTCTGTGGGCTCTGTTGGGTCTCTGTGGCTCTCTGAGCTCTCTGTGGAGCTCTGTCAGCGCTATGTCAGCACTCTGTGGCTCTCTGTGGGCTCTGTGGCTCTCTGTGGGCTCCGTGGGATCTCTTTGGGCTCTGTGGGATCTCTGTGGGCTCTGTCAGCTCTGTGGGCTCTGTCAGCTCTATGTCAGCATTCTGTGGCTCTCTGTGGGCTCTGTGGGATCTCTGTTGGCTCTGTGGGATCTCTGTCTGTGGCTCTGTCAGCTCTGTGGGCTCTGTCAGCTCTATGTCAGCACTCTGTGGGCTCTCTGTGGGCTCTGTACTCTCTCTGTGGGCTCTGTGGGATCTCTGTGGGCTCTGTCAGCTCAGCTCTCTGTGGGCTCTGTCAACTCTATGTCAGCACTCTGTGGGCTCTCTGTGGACTCTGTTGGGTCTCTATGGGCTCTTCTTGGGCTCTTTCAGCTCTCTGTTGGCTTTCTGAGTGCTCTATTGAGACTCTCTAAGTGCTCTGTGGGCTTTCTGTGGACTCTCTGTTGGCTCTCTCAGATCTTTGTTGGCTCTCTGTGGACTCTGTGGCTCTCTGTGGGCTTTCTGTGGTCTCTGTGGGCTCTGCTGGATCTCTGTGGGCTCTGAAAGCTCTTTATCAGTGCTCTGTGGGCTCTCTGTCGGCTCTGTCCAGTTCTCTGCTGGCTCTCTATGGGCTTTGTGGGCTCTCGGTCAGGTCCATGTCAGCCTTCTGTGGGCTCTCTGTCAGCTCTGTGGAGTTCTCTGTAGGCTCTCTGTTGGTGGTTTCTGTTAGG
>JAJIBD010009845.1:0-68033 GCA_021461705.1 Cryptotis parvus
AATAATGGCCCCACCTGAGCTCAAGTCAAGGTGGGAGGAGGCAGAAAGGGAGGAGGAGAGGAGAGGTAAGAGAGGACTGGCAGCTGGTGGTTCCAGCAAAACTGGTGTGGCGTGTGAGTCTCCCGGTCCCGCTGACCCTTCACTGACTGTCTTCCAGGTCAATGAGATCTATCACGACGAGTCCCTGGGTGCCCACATCAATATCGTGCTGGTGCGAATAATCCTGCTGAGCCATGCCAAGGTGAGTGCTTCTGGGCCTTTTCTGTAACTTCTAGAACTTTCCAGTGGTTTTCTATGACTTCAAGAATGTGCTGGTGCTTTCTAGAACTTTCCAGGGCTGCCTGGTACTTTCCAGAACTTTCCTACACCTTCTAGAACCATCTGGCACTTTCTGGTGCCTTCCAGCATCTTCTGCAAACATCTGTATATTTGGGATTGGTGAACTTTCCAGAGGGACCCCTTTGAAAGTGTTTATGGTCACCCACATCCCCTTCTTCTAGAAACCAAGAACCTTGTTATCAAGCTTCATTTACTTATTTCGCTTCACCTCCACCCCATGCTTTACATGTAAGTTCTGCAGAGAGGGAAGTAGCCCAGGGTGCAGGCCCATCTCTAGTCTTCCATATCTCCCTCCCACCCAGTCACCCCAAGTGCCCCTGGCCTGCCCTGTTACATTATCATTCAAGTGATGATGATGATGATGATGATGATGATGATGATGATGATGGTGATTGGAGGCTGCATGTCTGGAGGCTGCACCTGGCAATGCTGATTCCTAGCTTTGTCCTTAGGGCTCACATGTGGCAGTGCAGGGACAGGGGTTGAACCTGGATCAGCTGGGGTAGGACAAGTGTCGCTCCCATTATCTTACATATATATCACACACCTCCCTTCTTCCCTCCCTCTCTTCTCTCTCTTCTCATTGTGGTTTGCAATACATGCACTGAGTTGTTATCATGTATATATGTGTGTGTGTGTATATATATTATATATATACATATATATGAGTGTATATATATTATATATACACATCACTGTATCACTGTCTTCCCATTCATCATTGATCTACTCAAGCAGGCACCAGTAACATCTCCATATGTCCTGTACCATGCAAGTAGAGCCCAAGGGCACCTGTTTGCTCCAGGAACATAAAGAGCCTCAAACCATTCCATCAGGTCATGGGAATGAGGTCTATAATTGTTACTGGTATTTGGCATATCAAATACGACACAGGTAGCTTGCCAGACTCTCTGCCGTGCGGGTAGCATACTCTTGTAGTCATTATTGATGAACCACGTGGCCGCAAGCGGCCGCGTGAGCCAGGCTGTGATGGGCTGGTCTGCTGGGTGGAGTTCTGACGAGGGGAAGTCCGGATGTGGAAAATGGAGACCCTCATGGAGTTGGGGGTCGCCTGGCTTGTTGTGAGGCTCTGCTGGGGTGGCGTGCCAGGGCTAGAACCGCCATGCCTCCGGGGTGCCTCGTGAGCGGCTGGGCACAGGGCAGCTCTGCCCCATGTCTGTGAGTATACACATATATATACATATATATATGTGTGTGTGTGTGTGTGTGTACATATGTGTGTATATATATACATATATATATGTATATAAATATATATCTCCCTTTCCCTACTTTCAGTGCATGGTCTGCCATTACCATTTTCAACTATTATTGGCAAACTGGTCCCTTCTCTGTCTTACTAACCTTCTACCCCCACATACTGTGGTAGATTCCATTAACAAGTCCTCCCTGGCCCATTTCCAGCAAAGAATTTTTGTTTTTGCTTTTTAGGTCACACCCAGCGATGTTCAGGGGTTACTCCTGACTCTGCACTCAGGAATTACTCCTGGTGGTGCTCAGGGGACCATATGGGATGCTGGGGAGCAAACCCAGGTCAGCCACTTACAAGATAAATGCCCTCTCGACTGTGCTATTGCTCCGTTCCCCAGAAAGGAATTCTTAAGGAAGGAAATGCAATTTCACCGTACAAGTGGTTTCAGATACATCACTAGATCATTAGATCACTAGACATCCCGTTGTTCATCGATTTCCTCGAGCAGGCGCCAGTAATATTTCCATTTGACCCTATCACGTGCCAGTGTAGCCCAATGGCATCTGGTTGTTTCAGGAATATGAAGAACCTCAAACCGTTTGTTCATGGTCTTGACGAAGAAGTCTGACCATCTTGTAGGTGGCGGCCACATGATCTTTTGACATCCCATGGGATCCAGTCAGTAATGGTTCTAGTCCAGTGGTCGTGCTCCAAATTGCATTACATGTCCAGCCCATCTGATTTTCGATGCCTTGGCAAATGAGACAGCGCCCCTGACTCTGGAACAGCAATGGAGGTTGGAACTCCAGATTCTTTCTCTCACTTGGAGTGAGGAGTGATATTCCAAGCATAGCTCTTTTGATTCCTCTTTGGGAGACCCGAATAGCATTCTCATCCTGTTTTCACAGGGCCCAGGTCTCTGAGGCGTATGTTAATGCAGGGAGAATGGTGGAGTTGAAGAGATGTGCCCGGAGCCGGGGTTCTTTGTCTTTTTCGCTATTTCTTCGATGCTTTTGAAGGCAATCCATGCCGCCTCTCTTCCTCTTGTGTTGCAGGACACCTAAAAGCCTAGGCCTCTGCATCTGCCCTGGATTGCCTCCTGCAGGTCACTTCATAGATAGGGGAGTAGTCTGAATGTGGCAGTTTATCTGACCATGTATTCTGTACTGGCTGGTATAAATATTATCTCATGCTACCACAATCATCGTGGGACTAGCTAGATCTTACCAGCATATTTGCCTGGCCACGTTGGATCTCTAAGTAATTAGACCAGAGAGAAATGCTGTTTGCCTCCAAGCAAGCAAGCATGGCTCCCTGATAACTCAAAGGCAGCTAAAATACAAAACTACCGTGAAGTAGACGAGACTCTTGTGAAGGCTTGGAGAAATATTTAACTGGCATTAGTATTAGTCTTTGGTACAGAGACATGTCATCTCAGAAACCCCTTCTCTACCCTATAAAGGCAATTCCAGGCAGATGTTGGCTCAAGACATTAGGTGAGGTGCTGGGAGAAATTACCTGAGGGCATTTGATCCTTCCTGTCAGGGGAAGTTACATTTAGCTTATAGCTTCTCCCAGCTCTGCTAGGAGGCTTTTAATTAGCTCTGGGTCCTTGTAAACAGCCAGATGGCCTCCTGAAGTTGCTAGCATTTCTATAGAGCTATTTTCCTGTTTTTATCTCTAGATAGCCCAGCCCATTCTGGGCTGGGCTGGGAGTTTGGGTGGATTTCTAGCTATAAAATAAACTGCAAGAAGAAAGAAGCTCTCTTTTTTTCCCCCTTTTGCCATTTCGGCTTCCCTTAGTGTTTTGCTTCTCCGTCCTCTCCCATTCTCTGTTGGCCTCAACACGTGGTGGCAGCCATCTTGGCCTACACCTGGCTGGGGCCTAGCTGGGAACCCAGAGTCCAGAGGTTTCCCCTGCTCTTGGATTGTATATTGGAATCTGTGATAGTAAAGCCCTTTTACAACTGCATCGGATTCCTGAGTCTTCATCCATTCCCCGCCAGCTTTGGAGGTAGAAGGGAACTTCGCTTCCCGACACTGTCGGGATCCCGGCGGCTCCCCCAACACTCCTGCGCAGCTCAGGTTTTAGGTCATTTATCATGTTGACTTCTCTACCTAGGTACACATAAGTGCTGCATTCAGAGATGTTTGTTCCATTCAGAGATGTTTGTTCCAGAGTGAATGGGGCCTCTGGAACTAGTTCATTTTTCATGAACATAGTTTTCTTTAGATTCAGCTGTAGACCTATCTTTCCACATTCTCTGTCAAAGTCAGTCAGGATTTGTGCCGCTTGGCTAATGTTTGGTGTTATTAGAATGATGTCATCAGCAAAGCAAAGGTGGTGTAGTTGCCGACCATCTGTCTTCATTCTCATTCCTTCCCATTCTAATTGTCGCATGATGTTCTCGAGGGTGGTGCCGAAGTTTTGGGGAAATGGTATCACTCTACCGAACACCTCTTTTGGCATCGATAATCACTTCTTTGTAGAATGGTGAGATACTGGTGGTGAATCCGTAATAGAGTTCACGAAGGATCTTGATGCCCCAGATACCCCAGACAGAGACGTGGATACCCCAGGCAGAGCAGATACCAGCTCTCCCGTTGCACTCCACTGACCACAAGAGCAACTTCTGGCTTGAGTCCACTGTCCCGACGAACCCAGAGGAACCTCCACACCATGCTGGCGGCGATCTTCTTAATCCACACTCCACAGCTCTTCAGATCTCCACTCAAGAGATTAATCCAATCTCCAGCCTACAAGGACCCGCCCTTCAGAGACCTGCCTTCAGAGAGAGTATTTCAAACCCAGGAATGCTTGAGCCACAGATGCAGATACCCCAGACAGAGCAGATACCAGCTCTCCTCGTTGCCCGTGGTCTTAGAGCCGGCCATGCTATTTACTTCCACCCCTCTCAGAGAACCCTGAAAGCTACCGAGAATATACCATCCGCACGGCAGAGCCTGGCAAGCTGTTCGATGCATATTCAATATGCCAAAACCAGTAATAAACATGTGTATCTTCCCGACCCTGAAAGAGCCCTTAATACAGTAGCACTAAGAAGGATGAACAAGGAGTACCTGATAAAATTTCAGGGCCGAACTAGGCTGCCAAACGAAGAAGGACTAAAATGACTGTCTGTACTTTCAATGCACGTACACTGGCATCGGAAGCATATATTGAGGATCTGATGCTGCAAGCGCAAAAGATTAAGTATGACATCATTGGTCTGACTGAGAAGAGGAGGCATCAATCGCATCATGCCGTTTTTGACACCGGAGAACTCTTCCTAGGAACATGCGATGAAAGAGGCGTTGGTAGTGTCGGTGTCCTTGTCAACACAAACTTCTCTTCAGATACATACCTCTACATATTCATGCAACAGGGATTCACCCAAATCTTTGCACTCTGACTTTGCAATGCCCAAACACAAAAGAGAAAAGAAAGCTGGGAAGGAAGTGGCTGAAGTTGGAACACAGGCCCAGATGTGCGCGGCCTCAAGCTTGATCCCTGGCCCAGCGACATATCACAGAAATCATAAAACCCCAAAGGGGTGTAGAAACTCATTTGCAAATACCCCAAGACTTACCATGGTAACGGGTGGGGGTGCCGACTCCTGGTGCTGTCCTTCACTTCACATTGCCAGTGCCGGAGCACTTAGGCTCCATCATATCCGACTCGCATTGCCAGTGCCGGAGCACTTAGGCTCCATCATATCCAACTTCGCATTGCCAGTGCCGGAGCACTTAGGCTCCATCATATCCGACTTCGCATTGCCAGGGCCGGAGCACTTAGGCTCCATCATATCCGACTTCGCATTGCCAGTGCCGGAGCACTTAGGCTCCATCATATCCGACTTCTAGGCGCCGAGCACTCAGATATCCCCAGGTGGGATCCCTGAGTTCAGGAGCCCCCCCAAAACAACAATGCAATTTTCATGGAGGGTGCAGATTGGGGAGAGTTAGGGCAGGTTCTCATTATTTATAAGCTACTGAGGCCGTAACAAGGTCAGAGAAAGGAGAGCATGAGAATGAGAGAGAAGAGGGCCCGAAGCGATAGCACAGCGGAGAGGGCATTTGCCCTGCACGTGGCTGACCTGGGTTCGATCCTCAGCATCCCATATGGTCCCTCAAGCACCACCAGGAGAAATTCCTGAGTGCAGAGCCAGGAGAAACCCCTGAGCATTGCTGGGTGGGACCCAAAAACAAAAAAAGAATGAGGGAAGAGGGAGAAAGAGAGGGAGTGAGAGGTGATAGTGAGGTAGTGAAGGGAAAGGGGGGGAAAAAAGAGGGAAATGAAGGGAGAGAGGAGGAAGAGAAGGAAGAGGAGAGAGAAGGAATGAGAGAGCAAAAAGAAGAGAGAGGGAAGGAGCGGGCAGGAGAGAGACCCCCACACAGAGTCTGGGGGTGGGAGGTGACGGCGCAGGTGGGGACCCCAAGGAGCTGAGCAGTGGGGTGGCAGGTCCTCCTTCCCTAGGATGTGTCTGTCTGGTCCCGTGGTGCTGCGCAGGGCTGGATCAGGGGAGGCGTGACTTGGGAGAATGGGCATCCCGTTGGGGTGTCCCCCAAGCTCCAAATAGGACAGGCCACAGTGATGGAACAAGGGCAGAAGAGAGCCTTGAGGGGTGCCCAGGACGTGAGGTGCCCTGGGCTCTGTGAGATGGAGATTCGGAACTCTGCGCTGGGCAGCAGGTGGGTGGAGATGCCAACCCTGGGGATGGCGGCCCAGCGGGAAACTGGAAGCACGAGCCTGACCAAGTTCAACTGAGAGATTTATTGGGGAGGCAGAGTTTGAGCGAAGAGACAAGTGTCTTGTGCAGAGACATGAGTGTCATGTGCAAAGCCATGAGTGTTGTGTGCAAAGGAATGGGGCTGTGTGCAAAGGGGTGTTGTGTGCAAAGGAATAAGTGTCGTATGCAAGGGTATGAGTATCGTGGTGCAAAGGTATGATTATCATGTGCAAAGGCATAAGTGAGGGACTGCCTCCCCCAGAAGAGGATCCAGGAGACGAGCCCACCACCCCCCCATTCTGCAGGCATGGCATATGGGATCTCCTCTCTCATGGCAGGAAAGGTAGCTCCTAGGTTTGAGCCATCTGGGAAAACGAGGAACAGATGGGAACATGACAACCGACTTTTTATTTCACGGTAGAGAGAGAAAATGAGTGTATCTGAAGGCTTCGTCCCCCGGTCCTGCAAGGACAGAGCCCAGAGCCCTGAGGCAGGGGCAGTCTCTGAGCACCTTCGGGGTAAATCCCACCCCCAAACGATTAAGTTGATAAACTTCCACAGGGACAGCAGGGAAAGCACTGGCCATGCATGCTGCCAACCTGGGCTTCAGCCTGGCACCGCACAGGGATGCCAAGCCTCACCGGGAGTGTTACCTGAGCACAGAGCCAGGAGTGATCCCCAAGCATAGGAGTCATCCCTGAGCACAGAGACAGAATTCAGCCCTGAGTTCAGAGCCAGGAGTGATCCCCAGGAACAGAGACAGGCGTCACCCATGAGCACAGAGGCAGGAGTTACCCCTGAGCACTGTCGGGTGTGGCCTCTCTTTCCAAAAAAAAGAGAAAACATTCTGTCACAGATTCTGAAAACTCTAGCCACATGACATGACATCAAACCATAGCAGGGCAAAAGCAGATATAATTATTACTGCAGATGAATAGGGGAGAGACCTTAAAAAAATAAATTAAGGGGCTAGAGCGATAGCCCAGCGGGTAAGGTGTTTGCCTTGCACACAGCTGACCGGGTTCGATCCCGGCATCCCATAGGGTCCCCCGAGCACCGCCAGGAGTAATTCCTGAGTGCAGAGCCAGGGAGTAACTCCTGAGCATCGCTGGGTATGACTCAAAAAGGAAAAAAAATCATGCTAAACTCTGAGTGCGTGAGACTCAGTGGCATGGCAGTCAGATAGAGGATAATTATGCAAACACCAACATCCGAGCGATCACAGATGCCTTTGTAAAAGAGATAATAGGGAGATAAAAATTCCCTTTTATTAGAGGTGCCTGAAGTATGGCCACGTGAGAGAAGCTGTAACAAGGCAGACGCAGGAGCTCGGGAAGGAAATGGTGCAAGTCTCTGATGGAGGCGAATTTAATGAAGAGACTTAAAGCTCTTCCTGGGGCGGGTGGTGGTGGTGAGGGACGGGGGAGTTGCCCGGATTAATCATTGGAAATTGGAGAAAAGCATCACAGGGTTCATCTGGAATCATCTGGGCTCAAGACGGGCCGGCAAAGTCTCACAAGGCGAGCACATCATAAAGGGGATTGATTTCAACCCTCAGAGAAAGCGAAACTAATTAAAATCCGACTGTGTTTGCCCAAGCGCCCACAGACCAGTTGAACGAAGCCGGAGACGCCGGAGCCGGAGGAAATGGGAGAGACAGGAGGGTCCAACCGTTGCCAATCACGGGTGACAAACCGACATTTCCTTGTTAGTAAATGAAATATACCACAGGGTCAAGGCAATGTGTTCTAGAAGCCAGACAAATCAAGAAAAACAAAGAAAATCGTGATTTTTTCCCCCACGTGCTTCCTAACCGTACACCCCAGAGACAAGATTGGTAAACAGGGAGATTAGGAAACTGAAAGAATAGGACCCCCTGGGGCCCGAGAGTAGGGCAGCTGGGGCATTAACCTAGTGTGTGGCAGATCTGGGTTCCATCCCTGGCACCATAGAGGGTCCCCCTGCGCCCTGCCAGGGGTGATCACCAAGCACAGAGCCAGGAGTCAACCCTGAGCACGGTCAGGAATGACCTGAGGGACTGGAGTGACCAAGTCCAGCAGGCAGGGACTGGCCTTGCTCACGGCCAACCTAGGCTCAATCCCCAGCACCCATATGGTCCCGGCACCCAGTGAGTGCAGTGATGCCTGAGTACAGGAGAAAGCCCTGGGTAGCCCTGGGTGTGCCCCACCCGAAAGGAATGATCTTGGGGCACTGCCAGGTGTGGCTCACATAAAATAGCAGACCAGGAGTGAGACTTAGTGGGAGAGCAGCTGCCTCTCAGCCGTGAGTTTGGCCCCGCCCGCACGCACAGTGGCAGGATTGTTTACAGTGTCTCATTGGCACAATAAGAATCTGTTTGTTGGGGCGGAGCACTAGCACAGCAGGGAGTTTGCCTTCCTAGCGCCGACCCAGCTTCGATTTCCCGGCATCTCATATGGTCGCCCAAGCACTGCCTGGAGTAATTCCTAAGTGCAGAGCCAGGAGAAACCCCTGAGCATCACTGCACAGGAAGGAAGGAAGGAAGGAAGGAAGGAAGGAAGGAAGGAAGGAAGGAAGGAAGGAAGGAAGGAAGGAAGGAAGGAAGGAAGGAAGGAAGGAAGGAAGGAAGGAAGGAAGGAAGGAAGGAAGGAAGGAAGGAAGGAAGGAAGGAAGGAAGGAAGGAAGGAAGAAGGAAGGAAGGAAGGAAGGAAGGAAGGAAGGAAGGAAGGAAGGAAGGAAGGAAGGAAGGAAGGAAGGAAGGAAGGGAAGGAAGGAAGGAAGGAAGGAAGGAAGGAAGGAAGGAAGGAAGGAGAAAGGATGGTTGTCAGGGAGAGGGGAGGAAGGTGAGAGGGAGGAGGAGGGAAGGAAGGGGAGGAGGGAGGAGGGAAGGAAGGTGAGAGAGGGAGGAGGGAAGGAAGGGGAGAGGGAGGAGGGAGGGAGGAGGCATGGGAGGAAGGCAGCAGGTTCAGTCCCCAACTACGTCTCCGTCATCCTAGTAGGTTCTGGGGCAGCAGCCCCCAGATTCTGGCCCTGGCACCTCAGCAGGAGAGCCCCAGCTTGCAGCAGGCAGGAACCCTCACCCCAAACCAGACAACCCAAAGTGGCAGTAGACAGAGCTTCCCAGAGAGCAGGGCCCGAGCCTACCCTGCTGCGGTCGTGGGGCGTCCCAGAGGTGCTCTGAGCTGGCCACCCAGGGCCAGAAGGCTGCCGCCCAGTTGTTCCTTCCAGACGGCTCCCCCCCCCCCGTCCTGCCCAGCTCCCCCTGCTCCGTGTCACTTGAGTGACAGATGATCTGTGTCCAGCTTATGAATACACGCGATGCGGCAAGTTTCCCAAAAATTATTTTTTGCATTTCTGAAATGCAAACACCGGCCCCCGCCCAGCCAAAGTGGAAAGACCATCTTATTTTATAGGATGCAATATTACAATCTGCCATCAGCCGGGGAGGCGACACTTGTGGGTTGCATAGCAACTGGATTTTCAATTGATTTTTTGAGAAGGTACCAGAAGCCACTGAGCAAGTTCTTTTTTTAATAAAACAAATTTCCCTCAGAGGCTGAAAGCCAAAGTCAGTAGCAGACAAAGATGCTAGGACAGCAAGCGGTCAAGGCCATGGACCAGTGGACGCTGGATGGAGTATCAAGGTTTTTGTTGGTTTTGGAGGCAGGACTGGCAGTACTCAGGGCTGACTCCTGGCTCTGTGCTCAGGGCTGACTCCTGGCTCTGTGCTCAGGGCTGACTCCTGGCTCTGTGCTCAGGGCTGACTCCTGGCTCTGTGCTCAGGGCTGACTCCTGGCTCTGTGCTCAGGGCTGACTCCTGGCTCTGTGCTCAGGGATCACTCCTGGTTCCGTGCTCAGGGATCACGCCTGGCTCTGTGCTCAGGGATCAATCTTGGGCTCCATGCTCAGGGATCACTCCTGACTCCATGTTCGGGTATAACTCCTGGCTCCATGCTCAGGGATCAATCCTTTCAATGCTTGGGGACCCTGTGTAGTGCCAGGCACTGAAGTCAAATAAGTCACATGAAAGGTATTATCTTTTCAGCACTACATTTTTAATTTGTTTTTGGTTTGGGGCCACACCTGATGGTGCTCAGGGGCCACTCCTGACCCTAGGAGGTGCTGGGAATCTAACCCAGGTCAGCCATGTGCAAGGCAAATTGCCCTAAGCCGTGTTCTAGCTCTCCAGTTCAGAAGTCTTACTTTGTGTTCTTTTTGGGGCAGGAGTCACACCCAGCAATGCTCAGGGGGTTACTCCTGACTCTGTACTCAGGAATTACTCCTGGTGGTGTTTGGGGGACCATATGGGATGCAGGAGATCAAACTTGGGTCAGCCACATACAAGGAAAAATCCCTACCTGCTGTTCTCCAGCCCCCAAAAGTCTTACTTTGGAGGTAAAAAGTTTGAGACAAAAATTCTGTCTTAGAGGAAAGCAGGAGAGACAGAATTGAAAGACCTGGGCCATCATCGTCTTTCTGGCCCCCAAAAAAGTGCCCCCCCATCACTCTGTTTGGGAGAAGCAGCTGGGGGATGGGGCTTCCCTCGGCTCTGCAAGACTCCTGCCAGCCTAGGTAGCCTCTAGTCCACTCTGTGCCCATTTTGCAGTTGGGTAGCTCTGCTGGACAGGTCTGATGTGAGAGAGAGAGTGTGTAGGTGGGGCCGCCCAGGTTTGCCCTGCAGACCTATGGTGATTCAAGGGTGTCCCACTGGCTGCAGGTCTGATCTACTTCCCTGTGGATGTTCTGTGCTGCAAATGGGAAACACAGAAATAATTCAGCCCTGGGACCAGAGCGATAGTCGCGGGTAGGGCGTTTGCCTTGCATGTGGTGGACCTGGGTTCAATTCCCAGCATCCCATATGGTCCCCCAGGTACTGCAAGTAGCAATTCCTGCGTGCAGAGCCAGGAGTAATGCCTGAGCATTGCTGGGGGTGACCCAAAAAGCAAAATGAAAGGATGGATGGATGGATGGATGGATGGATGGATGGATGGATGGATGGATGGATGGATGGATGGATGGATAGATGGATGGATGGATGGATGGATGGATGGATGGATGGATGGATGGATGGATGGATGGATGGATGGGTGGATGGGTGGGTGGGTGGGTGGGTGTATGGATAGATGGATGAATAGATGAATGAATGAATAAAATAATTTAGCCTTTCCAAAGAAATATGCACGTGGACAGCGATGTCCACCATACAACTTCCTTCATTGATTTGTTTTCAGAGCAGCCAGCCATTGATGGCTTTGTTCTTGTGGTAGCAGCGCTACCTGGTGGCCATCTAAGGTATCTTCAGCGACAGCGCCATCTAGTGGCCTGCTCGGGTCTGCGGTGACAGTGCCACCTTGTGGCTGATCTGGGTTTTGCACCACCCTCACTTGTTCCTTCTAGGTGCAGGCACCAGAACCTCCCCAGGTTTCCAGCCCCACCTCTGCCTCTCTCTGGGTGGAACATTTTGCAAGTCTTTTTTTTGCTTTTCTGGGCACTCCAGACAAGCTCATGGGTTATTCCTAGCTCTGCACTCAGGAATTTCTCCTGGTGGTGCTTGCGGAACCATGTGGGATGCTGGGGATCAAAAGTGGGTTGGCCACAGGCAAGGCAAATGCCTACCAGCTGTGCTATGACTCTGGCCCCATTTTGCAAGTCTTTTCACTCATCTGAATGTAACTTGGGATGCCAGGTGCCATTCCGAACATCTCTCTGGGGTACAGCTCCCTGCAGAGCCAGAACCCCCTCCCAAAAGTCTACACCCCACCTGAGGGGAGCAAATATCACTCTTCTTTCTATCAGGCAATTAGAACACTAGACTCATTTTGGGGGAGTGATTTGGGCCAAAGGGCTATTCCCAGCAAGCGCCCTTCATGCAGAGCTGGGACCCATCCCCATTGGCCCATCTCCCTGCTCTGTCAGCTATTTCTTACTCTAAACATGCTTCTCTGTTTTTGTATAATTTACATTTGGGACCACATTTGGCAATGCTCAGGGATCACTCCTGGCACTGTGCTCTGGGATCGCTCCTGGTAGGGTCCCAGGGAGGCAGTGTGACACCAGGGATCAAACCAGTGTCGCCTACACGCAAGCCAGTTCCCTCACCCTTGTGCTATCTCTCCAGCCTCCAACACATTTCTCTAGTGGGAGGTGAAGTGGGGAAAGAAGGAATCAGCACATCCACTGCTTGTAGGGACAGTGCTCCTCAGCACCCCCTGTTGTCCACATGTGGAATCACAACCTGCAGCTCTGTGTGTGCGTGGTTGATGGTGGTTCAGGAAGTAGAAAAGATTGAGGTTTGGTAGATGGTTCTGTCTGGGGAATGAGGGCTTCCAGGAGACCATTCTTGCCCCCTTCACTGGCCTCTGTGCTGCTGTGACTGCATCTAAAGTGGAGTTATCATTCAAGGCAAGTGCCTGGAGCCCAGAAGGCTGACACCCATGGGTGGCTGTTTTGGGTCCCCCACCCCTTTCAATATTCTGTAATTTCAGGGCTACAGCGATAATACAGCAGGTAGGGCACTTGCTTCACATGCAACCAACCCGAGTTCTATCCCTGGCACCTTATAGGGTCCCCGGGCCCTGCCAGGAGTGATCCCTGAGCACAGAGCCAGGAGTCAGCTCTGAACACTACTGGGTGTGTCCCAAAGTTCAAATATATATTTGCATTTCTCTTCCACCCATCGAACCAGACCGACCCTTGGCACAGCACCTGGGACTGTTTTCCCCAAGATGGTGCGCCCCCCAAGAGCCCCAAGTCCTGGCACTACCACCTCCCACCTCCCCTGCCATTCTGCCACCTTATGTTCCCGATCTCGGGACATCAAACATGCCACACGCCTGCTCCATGTCCCCTTCCTGCCCCTCTTCCCTTCTTTACCCATGGGGAGACTCCCAAAATTCACCTGGTCTTCAAGCTCGCAGCTGGACACAGGCTAACTTGAGGGCACCCTTTGGGTCGTCCCAGGGCTCTGCTCTTCCCCCTGCCCCCTACCCACACCTCTTTGGTTCCTTAATGCCCACCTGGGTGGCCAGAAGCCTTGAGAAAATTTGGCCACAGCGGAGAAACAGGAAGTAGATTGTTTGCTGCATTGATTGCTAAAACTTGTCTCCCCAGAATCCCCAAGCTTTACACAGCCCCTCTCGGAAATTCCTCTGGGGGAGGAGGAATTTTCTTAGAATCCCCAAATCTAGCTTGTAGGGCCCCAAGAACTTCTGCCCTGGACATCCTCCGCCCCACCCCACTTCCCTTCCCCCACCCCGTGATGCTCTATTTTCTTGCTAAGGGCACAGGCAATCCAAAGGCAGAGACCAGACACAGATCAATATAAACAGTCCAATCAATTAGTCTCCCACAGCGGCGAAATCCCTTCAGCTGCCAGGGGCTGCCAGGGGCCAGGAGGGCAGCCCCAGTGACTGGTGTCTGGGAGGAGACCCCAGCAGGGAGGGTGTGGACAAGGGGGTCTCCACATGGATCTTCACCCTAGGATTCTCAGGCTGGTGCACCCAGAGGGTGTGGGAGGGTGTTGGTGTGTGGCACCCAGCTCACACTGACTCTGAGAACTTGGGGAGACACACCCAACCGTGTGAGCTCAGGGCTGGCTCCTGGCTCTAGAGCCACAAGACAAAAACCCTCAAATACACAGAGTTAGGAAGGTCGATTTGGTTCCCTTCATGACCCACAGATTATAGTTATTTTAGGAAGGTGTCCTGGGACCTGGCGGTGGGATGGAGGGTTTTGGTGAGACCCGCTGGCTTCCCTGAGGCTTCGTTTCCTGCCTTGGAGAGGGAAGAGGCCAGACTAGAACCGAGCCGAGAGGCAGGGGCGGGGGCTGCAGCAGTGGCAGCCCCCAGCTGCGATGAGACACCCCCTCCCCAGGCATCGGGCCAGCCTCGGCCACGGGCCTCACAACCTGACACCAGCAGGCTCCCAGCTCTCCCCAAGGACTCCCCTGCCCTTCCTCCCTGGACCCAAACTGGGAGGAGGGTCCGGAGCCTGCGGTCTCCGGGAGTCCCTGGAGCAGGAGCAGTTCCAACACCGGGGAGCCCGGCAGCCCTGCTGCTGGCCCCGCCCCCTGCCTCCGCCTCCACCCCCCAACTCACAGCCTTCCGCTCTCTGCCTTTCCTGCAGTCCACAAGCCTCATCGAGATTGGGAACCCGTCTCAGAGCCTGGAGAATGTGTGTCGCTGGGCCTATCTGCAGCAGAAGCCAGACACGGACCACGATGAATATCACGACCACGCCATCTTCCTCACCAGGCAGGACTTCGGCCCCTCAGGAATGCAAGGTGAGCCGCTGGAGGTGGGGCGGAGGTGGTGGACAGCAGGAGCCAGTGGGTGGTCAGGCTCAGAGGGGCAGACGGAGGCGAGGGGGTGGGTGGAGAGACCCTCCTGTGAAACCGCCAGAGCTGATGTAACTTCCCCAAGGCCTCCGGTGGAGAAACAGAAACCGTCTCTGAGGTCGTGAAATGTCAGTTTTGGTTCCCTCCAGGTGTTGCTTTGCGGCCCACACCCTTAGGTGCTGGGGGTCTGCTCGGAGCTCGGGGCTCTGGGGGCTGCCGAGCGCATGTGCACCCTGCTGAGTACTCTCCCTACAGTGCCCCATGCGCTCCAGTGACTTTCCCACTTTGCAGAGTTCTTTTCTGGGGGAAAGGTTGATGTTTGCAATCAAATTCCACGTGGGAGGGGTTATACTGAGCGGTGGTCCTGTGGCAAAAATACTTGCCCAGCGAGTGTGAGGCTTCAAGTGTGATCCCCAGTGTCAGCCCACGTGACCCATCACCACCACCCCACTCTTCAGAGCCAAAGAAAACAAAAAATATATATTGAGATATATATTAGATATATAGGTAATGGTGCCAGAGCGATAGCCCAGGGGGTAGGGCATTGGCCTTGCACGCGCCGGCCCATGCCGGTCCAGTTTGATCCGCAGCATCCCATATGGTCCCCGAGCACCGCCAGGAGTAATTCCTGAGTGCAGAGCCAGGAGTAACCCCTGAGCATCGCGGGTGTGACCCAAAAAGCAAAAAAAAAATAAAATAAAATAAAAAAATATATATATATAGAGAGATTATATATTAGATACATAGGTAATGGGGCCAGAGCGATAGACCAGCGGGTAGGGCATTTGCCTTGCATGCAGCCGACCTGGGTTCGATCTCCGGCATCCCATATAGTCCCCTGAGAACCACCAGGAGTAATTCCTGAGTGCAGAGCCAGGAGTACCCCTGAGCGTTGCCGGGTGTGACCCAAAAAAGAAAAAAAAAAGTTAAACATGACATAGAGACATAAGTTTCTATATGACACAGAAATATAGTGAGTTATGAGGTTGGAACAGACATATATGAGCTAGAAGCTTAGATATCTAGGGAACCAAAGAGACAGTACAGAGGCCAGAGCTATAGTCCAGTGGGTAGGGCATTTGCCTTGCATGCGGCCAACCGGGTTCAATCCCCGGCATCCCATATGGTCCCCTGAGCACCGCCAGGAGTAATTCCTGAGTGCAGAGCCAGGAGTAACCCCTGAGCATCGCCAGGTGCAACCCAAAAAGCAAAAAAAAAAAAAAAAGAAAAAGAAAAAAGAAACAAAGGGACAGTGCAGTGGGGAGGGTGTTTGTCTTTCAAACACCCAAGCAGGGTTCAATTCCCAGCTCCCCATCTGATCCTCGAGCACTGCCAGGAGTCATATGTGCACGCAGAGACAGTGGTAAGGCCTAAGAACTGCTGAGTGTGGCCTCAAAAAGTATTTTTTTAAAAGAGGGTCCAGAGGAGCCAGAGCCATAGCACAGCAGGTAGGGCGTTTGCCTTGCATGCGGCCATCCCGGCATCCCATATGGTCCCCTGAGCACCGCCAGGAGTAATTCCTGAGTGCAGAGCAGGAGTAACCCCTGAGCTGGATGACCTTTAAAATAAGGAAGAGAGGAAAGGAGGGTGGGGGCGGAAGGAGGGATGAGGAGGAAGGAAGAGAAAGAAAGGAGGAGAAGGGACGGTCTGACCGCCTCACGGGTACAGAATGGGCAGTGGAGGAAGAGGGGCGTGAGTCCTGCAGCGGGCAGTGGGGACGGTTTGTGGGAGCCGGCACCCAGGCCCTGGCGTCCTCACCCGCCCGCTGCTCTGCGCAGCTGTCCTCGGCGCCCGGGCGAGGCGGAAGGCTGGGTGGGGCTTCCCTCACAGCTAGAGCCCGTGTCCCCACAGGCTACGCCCCGTCACGGGCATGTGCCACCCGGTGCGCAGCTGCACGCTGAACCACGAGGATGGCTTCTCCTCTGCCTTCGTGGTGGCCCACGAGACTGGCCACGTGTGAGTACCCTCTGCAAGCCTGGGACCCTGACACACAGACCCCAGATGGAAGAGCCGCCCGCACACCTAGGCCTGCGGGACCCAGAGCAGGTCTGGGCTTTTTGCAGAGCGGGAGCTGGCGAGGGGTGCAGGCTGGAGCCGGGGGCATTCTCGCCCGCTTCCCAGGTGGGGTCAGTGAGACCCAGCGTGGATCCAGACGGGGTGGGCGGGGCAGTCGGGTTACCCACCCTGCACAGGAGTGGGGTGAGGAGCGTCGCTATCAGGGGAGGGGGCCCAAAGGAGGCTCAGTCAGGCTGCCCGGTCTCCACACAGGCTGGGCATGGAGCACGACGGCCAGGGCAACCGCTGCGGCGATGAGGTGCGGCTGGGGAGCATCATGGCGCCCCTGGTGCAGGCCGCCTTCCACCGCTTCCACTGGTCCCGCTGCAGCCAGCAGGAGCTGAGCCGCTACCTGCAGTAAGTACTGCTGATGGCCAGGGGCCGCACTGCACGCCGGACCCCTAAGCCCCGCCCAGGCCCCGCCCAGGCCCGCCCAGGCCCTGTCCAGGCCCCGCCCCTAACTCCACCCTGGCCCCGCCCCAACCCCCGTCCCGGAGCATCCCATCCGCTTCTCTAACCACGCCCCAAACTCAGCCCTGAACATCCCAGGGTCCGCCCCAAACTCTCCCTGGCCCAGCCAATCCCCCACCCCCAAAATCCAGAGCCCGGAGGGCCTGCTTGGCCCAGCCCGTAACTCCGTCCCTGCCCTTAACCCAGCCAGGCCAGGCCCCGCCCCAGTCCCAGCCCCAACCCCAGCCCCAACCCCACCCCAGGCCTCCAGCGCCTGCAGCCCTCTCTGGCTCCCCACGCCAGTGCCTCAGTTCCAGCCCTGAAGATTTCCCTGCCCCTGAAGGGACACCCAACGTTTCTGGCATGGGGGCACTCCAGGCTCCAGGGATCCCGAGTGAGGGTTAGATTCCTACCCCCATGCCACGCCCTCCAGAGGGGCTTCCACCTCCTCCCGGATCGGCCGGATGATCCCCCTGGAGGTGACTTGGAGTGCATGTGTCCCTCGCAGCTCCTACGACTGTCTGAGAGATGACCCCTTTGCGCACGACTGGCCGGGCGCTCCCGCAGCTGCCGGGCTCCATTACTCCATGAACGAGCAGTGTCGTTTCGACTTCGGCCTGGGCTACATGATGTGCGGCGGTGAGTGGGGAGGTTGTAGGTAACCGGCCTGGTCGGCACCACGTGTCTCCGCCGCCAGCATTCCAGAAGGCTTCGGAGGAGGAGGCACAGGCCTGGGCAGTTAGAGAAGGGATTGAGCATTGGGCAGCAGCGTCTCGGCACACCTCTGCTGGGCTGGAAGGAAGGAAGCAAGTGTTTTCTCATGCTGCCATTGCGGTGACGCGAGGCCCACAGCTCCATCCCCTGCCCTAGTTCCACGCGGGAGACGGATCAAGTGGGCTTTGGGGAGTCTGTGAGTGATTGGGCATGGTCAGATCTGGCTGTTTGTTGGAGCTGCAGAGGGGTCAGGGCTGCTCCACCGCAGGAGGGAGGCTGGCAGCAATGTCGGCTGCTCTCTTCTAGTTCCGACATTCGACCCTGCAAACAGCTATGGTGCAGTCACCCAGACAACCCCTACTTTTGCAAGACCAAGAAGGGGCCTCCACTGGACGGCACTATGTGTGCACACGGCAAGGTGAGTGAAGGGCCGGGTGCCTCCCTCCTCTCCCCACAACACACCAGCAGCTTTTCACTTTTTCCCTGCTCAAAGTCTCCCGTCCCAAGTCCCCGACTTTGAGGAGCAACGTCAGGATTCTGGCGACTTCCTGTCCCAGGAATGAGTATTTGAGACACTTCCACTGTGGGGTCTGGTGGCCACACGGTCAAGCTCAGCCCTTTTTATCCCAGAGATATCGGTTTTGGGACCTGTTGTGTACACATGTCCCATGAAATGGTTTCTGGCATGTCCAGATCTTCAGAGTTCCACAGAAAGGAGCATTTCATGTGACTTGGGAGTGGCGATGCTTTTGAGTAATGCTCAGGGGGCTGTTCCTGGCCCTGTGCTCAGGAGTGCCCCCTGGTGGTATATAGGGGCTGTTCCTGGCCCTGTGCTCAGGAGTGCCCCCTGGTGGTATATAGGGGCTGTTCCTAGCCCTGTGCTCAGGAATGCCCCCTGGTGGTATAGGGACTGTTCCTGGTTCTGTGCTCAGGAGTGCCCCCTGGTGGTATATAGGGGCTGTTCCTAGCCCTGTGCTCAGGAGTGCCCCCTGGTGGTATATAGGGGTTGTTCCTGGTCCTGTATTCAGGAGTGCCCCTGGTGGTATATAGGGGTTGTTCCTGGTCCTGTATTCAGGAGTGCCCCCTGGTGGTATATAGGGGCTGTTCCTGGTTCTGTGCTCAGGAGCGCCCCTGGTGGTATATATTAGCTGTGTTCAGGAGTACCCCCTAGTGGTACACAAGGGCTCATCCTGGCTCTGTGCTTGAGGAAACATGAGACGTTGGGAATGGAAAATAATTCACCTTAGCCCTGTCCCATCTCTCCTGCCCCCTCTGCAATTTATTAAAATTGAAAGCAGGAAAAGGGCAGACCCAGAGGAGGTGGACACCCAAGGTATTCAGCATTGACACGGGCAGGGCTGGGTGCCCCTGACAAAGATTCCCCCACCTGGGCTCGTGCAGAGACGATAGAACCAGTGTCCCTGAATGTGAAGCCTGTGCTGAACTCCCAGAGTTGTCTTCCAGCTCCCTACCCCCGGCTGATCAAATCAAATTCAAAATTTGATTACACATGTTTGGTGTCACGCCACTTGAAAATTCCCATTTTCACTCATCCCAGCTCCACGCTGAGCAGACTGGTCCATGATCCCCTCCTGCTGGGGCCAGTGCTCAGCCAGCCTGAGCTGTCAGGAGGGGGACCGACAGCCCACACTGCCCCCACTTCCCTCTGCCATCTTCCCCACTTGCCCCTCACAGAGGGCCTCTGGTTTCAGGCGGGCCCAGTGCTGGTTCTCGCTCATGTTCTGGGTCCAGTGCAGACAGGTCAGGCTCGCTCGCTGTATTAGATGCACTTCCTATTCTTTTCCCTTGCTTTCTATCCTCTTTCCTTCATTCTCCTTTTCTCTTCTCCCCTCCTCTCTTCTTTCCTTCTCAACCTTCCCCTCTCATCTCTTCTGCCCTGTTCTCCTCTCCCCTCCCGCCTGTCTTTTGTTTCTCTTTTCTGCAGTGCCGTCAATCAAAACCAAGACCTCCCTCCTGCAGGACAACTGCTCCTCCACTGAGCTACATGCCCAGCTCACATTTATTTTAATTTGGGGGGATTGCTCACAGACTCGAGTTTCATCCCTGTTCACACATGCCCCACCAGAATGTTTGCGGATGAGGCTCTGTTCACTCCTAAAATTCCTGGGACTGAGCCATACCATGTCTCTGGGCTGATGCATTTAAACCCTCAGGTCTGCTTGACCAAGTATGTTTGAAATGGTCCCTGGGGTCCCCTAACTACTATTGAGCACCCCCAGGTACTGAATAAATGGATCTTCCTTCCTTCCTTCCTTCATTCATTCCTTCTTTCTTTCCTTCCTTCCTTCCTTCCTTCCTTCCTTCCTTCCTTCCTTCCTTCCTTCCTTCCTTTCCCTCTCTCTCTCTCTCGTTTTTTGGCTACACCTGGCAGTGCTCAGAGCTTATGCCTGTCTCTTCACTCAGGGATCACTCCTGGCAGTCTGTGGGGACCATATGGGAAACCAGGAAGCCAACCCAGGCCAGTTATGTGCAAGGCAAGAGCCTACCTGTGTATTATGGCTCCAACCCACACAGATTTTTTCTTAACAAGAGGTGCCAAAGTGTTGGAGGGAATGCAAGAAAACACTGGACTCAGATTCTGTTCCTCATGTCTTGTGGTGCTCAGGAATGCTGGTCCCACCGTTGGGCCAAGACCCCTATGGCCCCTGGCCTCTGAACTCTCTCTTTTCCCTATAATCACCCAATGGTATCAGCATAATATCTGGGCAGCCATTTTTCAATTTAGCCCACACCTGGCGGTGCTCAGGGTTTACTCCTGGCTGTGCGCAGGACTCATTCTTGGCAGGCTTGGGGGACCATATGGGGTCTTAGGGGCAAACTCAGGTTGGCCACATGCAAGGTCAGTGCACTACCTTCTGGACTATATCTCCGGTCCCTGGGGAACCCTTCTTGGTGGGGTGGAGATGCCCTGGGTCCTTTTCTGGGAACTCAACTGGAGTGTGAATTTCTGGCTGGATGAAGATCCGGCATAGCGGGGGGTCAGCTAGGCTGCTGCTGGGAGCAGCAGGGAGGGGGTTTAAGGGGTCAGCAGGGGCTGAAGCTGGGCCCCTGTGTCTTCCAGCACTGTTTCAAGGGGCACTGCGTGTGGCTGACCCCGATATCCTCAAACGAGATGGCAACTGGGGCGCCTGGAGCCCCTTCGGCTCGGGCTCCCGCACCTGCGGAACCGGCGTGAAATTCCGCACCCGCCAGTGTGACAACCCACAGTGAGTGGGACCTGGACCCTGGGGGGGTCGGGTGCCCCAGCCTCTGGCCCATCCTCTGCCAGCCAAAACTCGGCAAGGAGAGCGCTCATCTGATACGGCAGAGGGGTGCTCCCCAGAACAACTGGGGTCCTCTGCACCACCATCCAGCCTGTTCTTCCCCTCTGGTCCATGAAGAAATGGGCATTTCCCAGTCCTGCTCACTAGGAGGCACTGGATCATCTCATCATGTGGTGGTAGTACCACTAGGTGCCACTAGAAGGAACTGTCTGCTCTTTGCTCTAAAGAAAGCAGATTTCAGCAGGTGCTGAATGATTTTGTTTTTCTGAAAAAAGAGAGGGGCAGCAGGTGGTAGGTCTAATCAATTTGGGAACTTCTGACTTGGCACAGAGAACAGAAAGTGAGAGATGAGATAGGCTGGGTGTCAGGAGCCTGCAGTGGGGAGCTGCTGCTTGCAAACCAGGCAAGAGGCAGGGTCAGGAACCACCTCCATTCCCACACCCCAGTTCCGAGTGCCTGTAAGAGGCAGAGGCCACCCTGTGCCTGTCAGACTAACCACACATCCGCCAACATCACCGATTCTTTTTGTCTGTTTTTGGTTCACACCAGCAATGTCCAGGGGTTACTCCTAGCTCTGTGCTCAGGAATTACTCCTGGCAGTGCTTGGGGGACCATATGGGATCAGGAGATGGAACCTGCCTTACACCACTGCGTGTAAGGCAAGCGCACTACTCGCTGTACCATTGCTCCAGCCCCAACACTCACCCCTTCTTACCCCCTTGCTGCAGCTAATGCCCCTTTACCTACAGGTGCTATGGTGAAATTGGAAAGACTGGGGAAACTGATAAGACTGGAAGTCAGATGAGGCAGCCTCCCACAAGTAGGGCAAGGATTCCTAGGGATCTCCTCCTGTGGCCATTGTACAACTGCCAGCACTGTTAATGAGCCCGGAAGGGTCTCCATTCAGTCGGGACAATGACCACCAGCCACCCTACCCCACCAACCTCCATTGTTTCCATGATGATTGCTACTCTGATCTCCACTGACTCTCACTCTACTCTGAGCTCCCCAGAGCTGCGCCCCGTCCTGGTCACGCCCTGGTCACAGTTACTGCCAGCACAGATCTGTGGTCCCATTACCCTCCACTGAACTGAGCTCCCCACCCCCCACCAGAAGATCCTTCCCTGCGGGCTGGCAGAATTTGGTGGATAGGGTTATTCCCAATGAGGTGAGGGGTTTGCAGAAAGGAGGTCAAGACTGGGAGTGTTCCCCTGTGCTACCATGATAAAAATATGTAATTCTTTATTAGGGCCCCTTAGTCTTGGAATTGATCTGTAGGCACTTGCTTTGAGTCCTAGGGCTCACGGTTGTTTGGGACATGTGTTCAGGACCATGAGAAGCAGCAGAACCCGAGGGCCTGCCACAGTGACTGGATTTATGATCACAATGGGTACTGAAAGAGGATCCCCAAAGGAGAATCAGTAGCCCCTTCTCCAGTATTTTTTTGGGGGAGGACCATACTCAGTAGTAGCTAAGGGCAGCTCCCAGCAGTATTTGGAGGACCATGCGGTGACAGGAATTTAATCTGGGTATCCTTCATGCTAAGCCTATGTTCAATCCATTAAATCATTTCTCCAGACCCTTAATGGAGGTAGTAGGCACACCTGGCAAATGTTGAGGGGCTGATCCTGGTTCTGTGCTTAGCAGCGCCACCTCGTAGTGCTGGAGTATTCTTGATTGTGTGATCCTTGGTGGTGCTCAAGAGCGACACCTGGTGGTGTTAAAGAGGCACTACATGGTGCCGGGATTGGCTACATGCAAGTCAGGACCTCTTGTCCTAACTTTCCGGAACTCTCCGACTCCTTTTAAACAATATTTTTAAATTTCGGCTGAGGATAAAACCTCATGCAAAGGGCCTCACTCACATAGACCTTGGGTCTACTACTGAACCATATTCCCAACCCCTTCAGTATTTTCATGATTGGAGATGGGGGGTGGGGGTGGGGACTAAGGGGTCTACTCAGGTCCCTTCCCTCAGAGCCACCTTGGGGATGCCCCTGGCACTTGGCAATTTCCTGGGCACCCCCAATCTAAAAGAACTTTGCTTTTTCCTCCAGCCCGGCAATGGGGGCCGCACCTGCTCAGGTCTGGCCTATGACTTCCAGCTGTGTAGCCCACAGGGCTGCCCAGATGCCCTGGCTGACTTCCGCGAAGAACAGTGCCGCCAGTGGGACCTGTACTTCGAGCATGGGGATGGCCAGCACCACTGGCTGCCTCACGAACACCACGATGGTGAGCCTGGTGGGCTCAGGTGGTACTTAGGACTCAGGGGCGTGGCCTTGGATAGAGGGAAGGGGCTGATACTCAGAGGCATGGTCTATGATAGAGGGGAGGAGCTGGGTATGGCCAAAAACTCAGGGACATGGCATGGGATAAAGGGGGGGGGCCCAGGATGGCCCAGGACGCAGGCTTGGGGCCTGGCACTCAGGGACTGGGGTCTGGGTTCGTCCCGAGCCCCAGAGTGTGTTCTTACATTCGGTGCTTCCCTTCCTAATGAATTTTACTACCCTGTATCTCGCCACATAATCACTGCACCTGTTAGGGTCTGGAGTCAGAAGTTTTTAGGAATCACAAAAGAAACCTGCCAGTAATGCAAAATGCAAGCGAGTTTATTAAGCTAGCTACTGGGGTAAGCTCTCAGGTACGCAGGCCAAAGTAAGACCCTGAGTAAGGGGAAGCTTTAGATTAAAAAGCCGCTATTAGCGCCATAGCCTGCAAACTTAAATTTAAAGAAAAACATAACTTAAGGAGAAACACAATTTAAGTTGCACAGACAAGTTATTTTGATATGTCTTGGGATGTTCTAAATGTTAGTACGCCCTGCCCGCATCCGAGCGGTTCCCACAGACACCGCAGATAGTGGCAGTAAGGCTGCTGTTTTTATTTTGCCCAGATGTCCTTCCCAAGGCCAAGTGGGGTGATGCTGAGCCCTTGGTAACTTTTCACAGCAACATAGAAGCCTTTTGGCTCACTGAACCTGTCTGCTATTTTGCTTACCTAACACACCTTTCTTGGTTTTGTTCTATAGACCACACCCTACACTGCTCAGTTCTGATTCCTGGCAGTGTAGTTAGAGATCATACCTGGTGAGCCTCAGGACCATATAGGGTGCCTGAATCACACCTGGGTTGGCAAGCACTGTACCCTCTGTAAATCTCTCTAATCCTTATGCCCGTATATTTTGGGAGGGCCCTGCAGTTTTATTTTATTCATTGAATTTTCTATGTTTTTACAAAAACGTGATGTTTGACCACTCTGTGAAGCTTTTAAACAAATGACAAAAAAAATTGTGTTACTTAAAAATCACTTATTACTCAAATATCTGTGGTGCAACATTAGAATTCTTAAACATGTAGAAAATATTATGTGGTGAGGTGCGGTGCTTGTGTTGCTTGACTGTGGTGAAGGGGATGGAACCTCATGCCTCCAGCCCCTGAGCCTCGGGAGTGCCCGGAGCTCCACTCCAATGGACCCAGTAGGATTGAGCCACAGGGCAGAAGAGATAGAGAAGGGGTTAATGCACTTGTTCTGCATATGGCAGAGCCCGGTTCAATTCCCAGCTCAAAAGAGAGCACAGTGACTCTAAGCACAGCTGGGAGATACGTCTTGTTGTCATGTTTGGCCTCAAAACTCTAAATAGAGCGTTAGAACAGCGGGGAGGGCATTTGCCTTGCATCCGGCTGACCCAGGTTGATCCTCAGCATCCCATATTGTCTCCTGAGCACCACCAGGAATGATTCCTGAGCGAAGAGCCAGGAGTAACCCCCTGAGCATCGCCAGATGTGACCCCCACAAAAAAAACCCTCTAAATAAAGCCATAAACCAGCCACAGCCTGTTCCTGCAGGGCACAGGCAAGGGAGGGGAGCTGGGCATGAGTCACCATGGACTAGGGGTGCAGTATGGTGAGGGAGAGCAAGAGAGAGAGAGAGAGAGAGAGAGAGAGAGAGAGAGAGAGAGAGAGAGAGAGAGGTCCCTCTGGCTTGAGGGTCTGCCCTGTATGGAAGTTCTGCAAAGTCTGACCCCCGCGCATTGAGCCACGACAGAAGAGCAGGGACACAGTCCTGGAGACGAGGTTTGTTCTGGAGTGTGAGGTAGACCCAGAAGCATCTTCAGGCAGAACCTCCCCAAGATTGGGCTGCTCGAGCATGTCTTAAGAGATTAGAGACTGAATAGCACCATCTATGATAGCTCAAGACGGGCTGGAAAGGGCTTTCTTTCCTCTCTGCCCTGGGCCAGGGAGCTAGAGATCCATTTCTTTAGTGAATCTCGAGCTGGAGCCACCCGCGCTACTCTGCTCCTTCCTTTGCAGCCAAGGAGAGATGCCACCTGCACTGCGAGTCTCGCGAGACTGGGGAAGTGGTGTCCATGAAGCGCATGGTGCACGACGGCACCCGCTGCTCCTACAAGGACGCCTTCAGCCTGTGTGTGCGCGGGACTGCAGGGTGAGTGAGGGAGGGCGGAGGCTTAAGCAGCGAACAAGACTGGGTGCCTGTGAGCTGACGGGCGAGGTTTCTGGGGTGGCGCCTTCAGTGGAGAGCTGGACTGCAGCTTGAATGCTTGCTGTAAAGAGGGCGTGGCTTCAGGTGGGGCGGGGGGCGCTATGAAGGCGTGGTTACATGAGGGGCGGGGCTCCTGGGTGGGCCTGACTTCAGTGAATATCTAGGCTGCAGTGCAAGAGGAGGTAGGGTGCAGAGTCAGTGCTGCCAGTGAGGAGGGTGGGGCTTGAGTGGGCGGGGACTGCAAAGTGCTGCCTCCGGATGGGGTGCTGCTCTAAGGGCGGAGCTTCCCGGGTAAGTTTAAAAAATGATACCCATAGGGCCGAGCAATAGCACAGCAGGTAGGGAGTTTGCACTCAAACCTGGGTTCGATCCCCTGCATCCCATATGGTCCCCAAGCACCGCCAGGAGTAATTCCTGAGCGAAGAGCCAGGAGTAACCCCTAAGCATCGCCAGGTGTGACCCCAAAAGAAAAATAAATGATAGCCTCTACCGAAAATGCAGAATTGAAAAGGGTACACACTCCTGTTCGAATGAAATAGGGGGCCGGAGCGATAGTCCAGCGGATAGGGCAATTGCCTTGCAGCGGCCGACCTGGGTTCGATCCCCCGGCATCTCATATGGTCCCCGAGCACCGCCTGGAGTAATTCCTGAGCATTGCCAGGTGTGACCCAAAAAAAGAAAAAAAAAATAGGAATGAGATAGGGGCCCACTGGGCCATTCTGTTTCAAGGCTTGTCGCTTCGATTAAAATACAGGCTGTGACCAGAGTCCTAGGACACTCGGTAGCACTAGGCTTGGCGTGGAGGTGACCATGTCCCCAGTTCCATCCATGGCACTCCGTAGGGTCCCCTGACCACCACAAAGAGTCAACCCTAAGCACAGATTTTGGGGTAAGGCCTAAGAATGATTGAAAGTGACCCAAAAACAAACACTGGAGTTAGGGTGAGAGGGGAAGGAAGGAAGGAAGGAAGGAAGGAAGGAAGGAAGGAAGGAAGGAAGGAAGGAAGGAAGGAAGGAAGGAAGGAAGGAAGGAAGGAAGGAAGGAAGGAAGGAAGGAAGGACGGATGGACGGACGGACGGACGGACTTGGCTTTGTCAGCTCTCACTTCTTCCCTCTCTAAACAGTTAGTGCCCTTGATGTAAGGGGCCATCAGCCTTCTTGGTAAAAGCCATCAGCCTTTTGAGGGTCCCTGTAGGATATCATCCTTGTGCCAAGAAGATACCCGGGGTTGCATACCCCCCCGCTTCCCTGAACCTTCAGTATAGGGAACCTTCAGTATAGTTGGGGGTAGCTGCCACCCAGGTCAGGAGCCAATAAGTGCAGGACAGATGAGGGCAGTTCCAGAGGGGGCTCTCAGGCTCTCTTGGGGTGCACACTCAGGTGGTTGTGGGAAGGACCTCAGTGATCACCATCCCCCACCTCTGCAGAAGGTGGGCTGTGATGGGGTCATCGGCTCGAGCAAACAGGAAGACAAGTGTGGCGTGTGTGGCGGGGACAATAGCCACTGTAAAGTGGTCAAAGGCACCTTCTCACGAGCCCCAAAGAAGCTGGGTGAGTACATCGCCACCCCGGGGGTCTGAGGCTGAGCTGATGGGAGATGGTCTGGGGTCCGTGTTCCCCCTGCTCTGCAAGGGAGGGGGGTCAGGCCTGGCTTCCCATTATTCATCTGAGTGCCTGGGGCTAGGTGGGGCTGGAGATCAAACCTGTGGCCTTGCTTCTGCCCCTCTGTGGCGCCTCCCAGAACTGTCTACTGTCTCCCACTGACTCAGTCTCCTCACCTGCACCCCCCAAAGGCTACATTAAGATGTTCGAGATCCCTGCAGGAGCCAGACACCTACTCATCCAGGAGACAGACAGCACCCGCCACCGCCTTGGTGAGTCCCACCCGCTCCCCCTCTCTCTGCCAGCCTCGGGAATCTTTCCTGGGGACCCTCTACCCCAGCCCCTACACAGCGCTCACCAGACCCAACTGTACATTGTCTCAAATTTCAGGCCAAGTACTTGATATCTAGGGCATCTCTTGAAATGCGGGCGTGGTTGCAAATCTGTAGCAACTCCCCGTCTGGGAAACACTGTGGGGAGCGGAAGCTTCACCTGCCTGCACCTGCTCCCCAGGAAGAAGATTGGCATCCCTCTCTGGGGAATTGTGGGTTCCCAAGTGCTAACGTGATATTGGGTCATTTAGGAGATTCCTGTGAGCTCTCCTCATCCGGGGCTCCCAAAAATACCCTGTCCACACCCTGCAATTGCCTGGCAGGCTATGCTTTTCTTTTCTTTTTTTTTTTTTTTTTTTTCTAATTTTTTAGATGATATTTACTATTTTTTCTTTTTTTTTTTAATTTATTTTTTTTTTAATTTTTTATTATACCACCGTGAGACATACAATTACAAAGGTGTTCACAATTGGTTCTTGGTAATACAGTATTCCAGCACCCATCCCTCCACCAGTGCCCCGGCTATGCTTTTCTAAGACCGGAATTTTACTTGTTAAGAGGGGACATTCACTTCCTGAGGAAGATGTATCCACTTCCGGTGGAAGAATATCCACTTCCGGTGGAAGAATATCCACTTCCGGTGGAAGAATATCCACTTCCAGGGACATGAGTTTCAACCCCCGTGGGAGGGGTATCCACCTCCTGGGCTAGGGATTATCTACGTCTGGGAGCTCATCTGTTTCCAGCTGGTCCCCAAAAGGGACTTGACCTGTTAGTGGACATAAATGAACCTCTGGCTGAGGACAGCTGGTAAAACCTGGAGCTTTGTGCCCTGACACACTCAGGGGCTGGGTATTCCCACAGGGCAGCCAAGGAGCCGCTGGGTGCTCACCACAGGAAACCTCCCGCTTCTGCCCTTCTAGCTGTCAAGAACCTAGAGACAGGCAAGTTCGTCTTCAATGAGGAGAAAGAAGGGCAGCCTGCATCCAAGTCCTTCATTTCCATGGGCGTGGAGTGGGAGTATCGGGACGAGGATGGCCGCGAGACGCTGCAGACCATGGGCCCCCTGCATGGTGCCATTACTGTGCTGGTAAGTCAAGGCCGCTGGGGCCAGACACGGACCATTCTGTTACCCCAAAGGGATCCCTGAGCCTCCGAGGTCGGGCTGTTCTTAGTGACAGGAGAAAGGGGACTTGGTGTTTCCAATCACTCTTCTTTTGTTTGTTTCCCTTTCGGGTCACACCCTGTGATGGTCAGGGGTTACTCCCTTATCCTGCACTCAGGAATTACTCCTGGCGTGCTCAGGGGACCATAAGGGAATCATTATGATTTGGTGTAAACACCCTACCTGCTGCATGTTGCACCGGCCCTCAACCACTCTTGACTGAGAGAAAGCAGTGAGGAATCTTTGGCTGGCACACACTGACCCCAGGTTCGACTCCCAGCACCTCAAAGATCCTTGTGCACTGTGTGATGTAGCCCTAAGGGCCCCCACACTACTGAGATGCTCCAGATACTCCAGTAGGCCTGAAGATGAAGAAGTACCGTATCCTCTGACCCTAGTATTGAACCACCCACTCTGCTGTCCAAAAATCACTCATGGGGCCCTGGACTTCTGAGCAGAAATAATTTCCTCACCCCAAATAATTTCTATTGCATAAGGAGCATATTATATTTGCTCAAAGAAGATCCAAAGCTTTCCTGGCTTGGCTAGAGCACAGATTTTGCATATGGGGGTTTCCCGCTCCCAGCCCCCAGCACAAGCTTAGTCCCCTGAGTGAGGACATCGGGTGACCCACTTACTTCTCCCCTTCCATAGAAAGCATGGCAGGATGAGCCAGAGCCACAAGGCAGCAGGGAGGGCATTTGCCTTTGCACAGCTGACCCAGATTCCATCCTTGGCACCCTATATGGCCCCCAAGTAGTGCAGGAGTGATTCCCTGAGCATAGAGCCAGAAGTAAGCCCAGGGCACTGCTGGATCTGCCCCTTCCCAGAGAAAACGCATGGCAGGGAAGCCCCAGGTGGGGGCCAAACATAAAACCAAAAATAATAATAATTTGAAGCCTCACACCAAGTGCAGGTCCCTTGGGCCTGGCCCTGAGGTTGGGGTACAAGCTGTTCCTCCAGACTCGCTGTGCAGGGCCCGGCCTGTCGGTCGAGGCCTCCAAGCCCTGCTGGACCAGCCTCAGCATCTCCCATCAACATGTTGGATTTGAACTCCAACCCCTGCTTATCGGCAGCTACCTGGGTGTCAGTGAAAACTGGGGGGGGCTGCTGAACACCCCTGTGTTCATTAACGGATCTCTAACCCCAAGGGGTGGCTACCCTTATTGCTGAAGCACCATGATCCACCAGACCCCTGAGTGCCCTGCATCCACCCTGGTTCAGCATCCGTGAATCCAGCGCCTAAGGGCTCGATGACCCTGAGTTCCTGGAAAGCAAGATGCGGCCGGAGGGGGGTGGAGGCACCGTGACTGGGTGGGGCAGCCTCACTCATGGCTCTGCGGGTACAGGTGGTCCCACAGGGTGATGCCCGCATCGCGCTCACCTACAAGTACATGATCCACGAGGACGCACTCAACGTGGACAGCAACAACGTGCTGGAGGACGGCTCCGCAGGCTTCGAGTGGGCGCTAAAGAAGTGGTCACCCTGCTCCCGGCCCTGCGGAGGAGGTGAGGACCGCCGGGAGGCGCCGCTGATGAGGCCTCCATGCAGTGCGGGGAGCACTCACACCAAGAAGGACACGTGGTTTCCCTGTACGCCCAGGAAGCCAGCCAAGGGACCCTCACTCATCCTGAGAATGCCCGGTGATCCATCCCGCCTAGGTTCAGGCCTTGCCCCTCCTCCCAATCAGAGGGCTTAGGCCCTGCCCACCACCAAGCTCAGACCCCGCCCCTCCCATTCCTGTAGAGGACTCCATACCTTGTCCATCAGGAGACCTTGGGCCCTGCCCCTATCACCTCATTGGAGGACTGAGGTCCCACCCATCGAGGACTCAGGCCATTCGCCTCCCAGCTCTTTGGCTGACTCCAGGCCCCGCCCCCTCCCCACCCCTTCTATAGACTCAGACCCCAGTCCATCATAGGACTGAGACACCCCCCCCAAAAACAGTCTCAGTTCCCATCATGCCCAGAGACCCCATCAACTCCTGTCCCCAAGACACACACGTGTGCGTCCACACAGGCAGTTCTCATCTTTCTGCAGGGTCTCAGTTCACCAAGTACGGCTGCCGCCGGAGACTGGACCATAAGATGGTGCAACGGGGCTTCTGCGATGCTGTGGCCAAGCCCAAGGCCATCCGCCGTACCTGCAACCCTCAAGAGTGCTCCCCAGCCTGTGTGAGTGCTCCCCACCACCAGGAGGAGGGACTTCCGGGAGGGAGGTGGGGTGGGGGGCCAACCCCTTTCAGACACAGCTGGGTGAGTTTTTTCTCATAGCGTAGTAGGCATCGGGGACAGGGGAGGAGGCGAGAAGTAGTACAGTGGTTATGGCAGGAGCCTCACATGATTGATTCTCAGCTCATGGTCACCTGAGCATTGCTGGGTGAGCCGGGCGTCCCCAGTATGGTCAGGTTATCAGGAGACCCGCCCCAGGGAACTGCAGTCTGACAGCAATATGTCCTCAAGCCCTGGCATTGACCTGTCCCAGTTCACAAGAATCCCCCAGGGGGCCCCCATTCCTCAGCACTGCTTGGGAACACCCCCAATAACGAGGGAGGGGTACAGACAGGGCGCTCCCAAACATGGTGTGACTGATTTGCATGTGAGACCTGGATGGATCTTTTAGTATTTCTAGGTGTGACTCCAAAGTCCCCCAAAAACAGCAACAATAAATATGTGTGTATAGTGTGTGTGTGTGTGTGTGTGTGTATAGAGAGAGAGAGGAGAGAAAAGAGAGAGAGAGAGAATAATTAAAATGTATTTTTTTAAACTTTCGGTCCAGAAATAAGCCTCAAAGAGGTGGAGCATATATCCTGGTGTTTGCAAGACCCGAGTTCGATCCCCAGCTCTGGTTGACCCCCAAGCATCACCCAGTCTAGAGTCATTGCATGAAAGTATTCAACCGCGCTGACCCACACTGCCCACTCCAGCACTGCCAGGGAGACCCTAGCAAAAATAAAGATGGGTCTGCACGGCGGTTCAGCAGTGGGACACAGCCCTTGCATGTGAGCCTCTGGGCTCAATTCCTAGTACTCAAAGGGGAAAAAGCTTTGTCTGACCTTTGAGAGCCAGACCTCGTACAGAGGGTAAGGTGTTTGTGTTACATGCGCTCAACCTGGATTCAGTTCCCCGCATTTCATATGTCCCTGAGGCCATCAAGAGTGATCCCTGTTGGGCCGGAGTGATAGCACAGCAGGTAGGGCGTTTGCCTTGCACACGGCCGACCCAGGTTCTATCCCCCGCATCCCATATAGTCCCCCAAGCATCGCCAGGAGTAATTCCTGGGTTTGGAGCCAGGAGTAACCTGAGCATTGCTGGGTGTGACCCAAAAAGGAGAAAAAAAAAGTGATCCCTGAGCACAAAGCCAGGAGTAAGCTCTGAGCATAGGCGGGTGTGGCCCCCAAATCAAAAAACCAGGGCGAACAATGTGTAAAATAAGAGGGGGAGAGATGCAGAGACAGAGAGAGAGATAGAGAGAGAAAGAGAGGAAACTGGGGTACCTGCTATTAAGACGGCCTGGGGGGATGGGAAGGGAGGGGTACATTGGTGGTAGAAATGGGGCACTGGTGGAGGGATGGGTGCTGGAATACTGTATTACCAAGAACCAATTATGAACACCTTTGTAATTGTATGTTTCACGGTGGTATAATAAAAAAAATTTAAAAAAAAACCAGGGCGATAGCCTAGCGGGTAGTGTGTTTGCCGGCCCGGGTTCAATCCCCGGCATCCCATATGGTCCCCTGAACACTGCCAGGAGTAATTCCTGAGTGCAGAGCCAGGAGAAACCCCTGAGCATTGCCGGGTGTGACCCAAAAAAGCAAAAAAAAAAAAAAAAAAAAGAAAGAAAAAAGGAATAACAAAAGACCTTTGGGTCCGGAAGATGGCAAGGATCATCCCAAGAATACCACTGGTTGTGACCCAGATGCCAAGACAGAAACGCACAGGGCTGGCGAGATAGTACCACTGTGAAGACACTTGCCTTGCACATGGTTGACTCTGGTTAGGGCCCCGGAACCTCCTAGGGTCCCCTGAGACTTTCCAAGAATGATCCCTGAGCACAGAGCCGGGTGGGGGCGGGGTCAGCCCTGGGCACTGCCAGGTATGGCTCAAACCCTTTTACCCCGAAATACAACCAGACTGGTAATGCTCAGATGGGGGAACTGAGGCTCCAAGGGTTCAGGTTTGCTTCCAGTTCTGAGGTTCCCCAAACAGCTAACGGCAGCAGAACTGGATGGTTCCTCCGTGGGCAGGAAGGGCTCTGCCCTGAAGCGGTTCAGCTGATTGACCGGCAAAGCAGCGCCCCCTGCTGGTTGTGCCGGGATTCATCCGTGAGCGCAAGAGAGGCTTGTCCAGACAGGGTGAGAATGGACTCATTTTATGTTGCTCGGTCTGGCAGGTGGGTGACAGGCGAGTGGGAGCCGTGCAGTCAGAGCTGCGGGCGGACGGGCACGCAGGCACGCTCAGTGCGCTGCGTGCAGCCACTGCAGAACAACATCACACGCTCCGTGCACAGCAAACACTGCAACGACGCCGCGGCCAGAGGGTCGCCGGGCCTGCAACCGTGTGCTCTGCCCTGGTCGCTGGAGAGCTGGACCCTGGTCCCAGGTAAGCCCCACCCCTTCCTGGATATACCCCAACCCTGTGCCCTGGGTCCGGATTCCACAAACCCAGCCTGGGTGGGGACTGACAGAGCCACCCACAATTCTAGCCTTGAAGCTGTGGGTGCCACATGGCTAGTTGGTAAATTCATTAAGACTTAGATCATTACTCCCCTGCTGGAGGTGCTCCGTATCCATGGGTCTGGTGTAGGGGCGGGTCCCAGGAGGGCGATCCAATTCTGGGCTTCCAGGTGGGAGAGTAGGTCCCAGATTGAGGTCTGGGATACCAGCCTAGCAGGAGCAAGCGAGGGAGAGCTCAAGGGATGAGGTTGTGCTGACAGGTCCACCATCCATAGGCTGGTGGGGAACTCAGGGTACCTAGGGCAGTCTGGGCTCAGCACTTCACTAGCCTGTCAGTAAATTCAGCATTTTGGGGCCAGAGCAATAGTACAGCGGGAGGACGTTTGTCTTGCACGCGGCAGACCTAGGTTCAATCCCCAGCGTCCAATATGGTCCCCCTGAGCACTGCCAGGTGTAGTTCTTGAGTATAAGGCCAGGAGCACCCCTGAACATTACCACGTGTGACCCAAAAAAGCAAAACAAAAAAAAAAAAGAAGAGAAAAAAAGAAAAAAAATTCAGTCCTTTGTCCAGGTTCAGTTTAACACCTCATCCTTGGACCTTTTCACACCCTGCGAGCCAGCTGCTCTTTGTGGTCCAGCACTTGAAAACTCCCCTGGTTTAGACACTAAAAGCATCAAGGAGAGGCTGGAGAGCTGACTCAAAAGGCTGGAGTTTTAGGAGCCCCAGTTTCCATTCCTGTTACCATGTGGTGCCCCTATAAGCACTGCAGGTGGTTCACCCCATAATAGAGCAGGGCAAAGAATCAGCAAAGGCAAAAGCTTGTGGGGAAAGTCAGAGGAGACCCAGCCAAGAAGTCTAGGCTCTGGGGTTTCCCTTTCAGTGGTGTCCCAAGTCAGCATAATGTGGGCATCACATGTGACTTATTTCAACCCTACACGCACACACACACCTGAGTGCTCAGAGCTTTCAGAGGGCACTTGGCCACTATTGTCATGATGCCAGTGAGGCAGAAATGGCACCTTTGCTGACACTCCCAGGAGCTGTCCAAGTGCCAGTGCTGAAGTCAGACGTAGAACATTCGCCTTTTGTGTGTGTGTGTGTGTGTGTGTGTGTGCGCCGCATGAGCAAGCACGCACTACAGCTCACCTGACTCCCTTGAGTGGTCCCCAGGGTATAGCAGGTCTTCTGAGACCTGCCCCTACAAGTGCAGGGACAAGAAGTGACCACTCCCACCCCAAACCCTCACAGTGCTCAGTGACCTGCGGCAATGGCACACAGGAGCGGCCAGTGCTTTGCCGCACCTCTGATGACAACCGGGATCTGCCGGGAAGTGCAGCCCGAGACAGCCCGGATCTGCAGACTTGGCCCCTGTCTCCGTAAGTTTGATCCTGATTTCCCATCCCTACCATGACGACCCCTGCTATCCATCCACTCGCTGTAACTACAGCCCTGTTGTCTCATAACTACACCCCACTCCAGTCTCTGTAACTCCACTCCCTATTACCCTTCCCCCAACATATGCCCCCTGCTGCCAATCCCAACCATGGCACCCCTGCTTTCTGTTCTCTGTAACTACACCCCCTGCTGCTCAGTCTCTGTAAGTACACATCCTGCTGTCCCCTACCATTAAGGATGACCCTGCGGTCTACTATCTGTTAACTACACCTTCCACTATCGCATTCCCCACCACAACACCCCCTGATGGCCCAGTCTCTGTAACTACGCCCCTGCTGCACTATTCCTGTAAGACTGCCCCCTGCTGTCATGTTCCCATAACTAATGCATACCTGCTGTCCCACCTCCATAATGACGCCCCCTGCTGCCTCATACCTGCAACTACATCTCTGCTGTCCCATCCTTAGTCTTGTCCCCATAAATATGCCCCCTGCTGTCTTATGAGGATAAGCATCATTCCCCTGCTGTTCTGACCCTGAAGTATGTCCTCCGCTGCTCCTGGCACCCGAGCTAGGAATGGAGGGAACAGAAATGCCATATTTATAACCTTAGAGCCACCAAGCCCTCTCTCCTGGGGAGAAGGAAAGACAGGCTCCGCCTCCTGCCCCCACACCAACAGGGCATTTCTGCAAGACTGGAGTTCCCGGGTGGTCAGAACGCCAGTCCATGAGTGCACTCCTCCCAGGTGTGCCATGGAGGGGACACCCAGCCTGATGGGTCGCTCAAACAACTCAAGAGGAAAGCCCCATTGACTGAGAGATAGGACCCCACCATGGTGGGAAGGAAAAAGGTACATGTGTTGGGGCCGGAGCGATAGCCCAGCCGGTAGGCGGCTTGCCTTGCACGCGGCTGGCCTGTGCCGGCCCGGTTCGATCCCCCGTATCCCATATGGTCCCCGAGCACCGCCAGGAGTGGTTCCTAAGTGCAGAACCAGGAGTAACCCCTGAGGGTCGCCGGTGTGACCCAAAAAGCAAAAAAAAAAAAAAAGGTACATGTGTCTTAGTGCAGAGGGCCAGTGGACCTGCACTGGGGGCCCTCTGAGCTAGGCTATCCTGTGCTGAAGCTCTGCTTTCCCCCCCAGCAGGAAACCTCTCGGACCCATCCAAGAAGAGCTACGTGGTCCAGTGGTTGTCGCGCCCAGATCCTGACGCCCCGGGTCGAAGAGCTCCTCAAGTAACCGGCCGGTTTATAACTTTGCCCCCCGCCCCCTCGCGCATGCCTTGTGCGCTGTGGGCTCTGCCCTGGCTCCGCTCTTCTCTCTCTATGGAAAGCTCCTCTGACCACCACCATCTTGAGCGCTTTTCTCGGCTCACTGTCGGCTCTGGGCCTGTGGCTCTTGGCTGTCTCAGCTGCTGTCTGGTTTGGAGCTCCCAAGTGGCCTCCTGGGGCGTGGCCTCTAGGGGCGTGGCCTCCTGGAGGTGTGATCTCCGAGACGTAGCTTCGTGTGGGCGTGTCTCGATGGGCGTGGCTTCACGGGGCGTGGCTCCAGGAGCACCCCATGCTGGCTTGTCAAGGGGCAAAGATCTGTCGTGGGGGCCGGAGGGGGCCGAGACCAGAATCGGAAGGTGACCCTCTCCAGGCAGAAGCTGCCGGTGGGACCTCGAGGGCTGACCCGCTACCCTCCACCCCCATCCCACCAGCCTCCTTTTTCACCCCCTCCCTGCCGCTGCTCACTAGGGAGGCGGACCCGAGGACTGAGGTAAGGGTGGGGGGGCTTGGGTCTTGCGCCCCAGGCGGGGGTGATCTCCGGGGGCTGTCCCGAAGCCCGCCTCTATTGCTGCTGCCGCCGCTGCCTGCCGCGCTGTCGTGCTGGGTGTGTGCTTCCTGTGGCCTTGTGAGTCCAGCTCCCAGCGCCCGCGCACCTGCCGGTGTGAGACAACTACAGAATTACCTCAATTTTTATTGCTTCTGAGCTTAGAGAAAACTATGTAGAGAGAAAGGGAAAAAATGCCTTAAAGTCCCCAGGTCACACCAGATGGGCTTCTGAGGGGAGGGGTGGGGGCACGTCGCCTTCCCAGAGACGAGGGTAGGACTGAGGGGGCGGTTCATTCACCTTCTGCCAAGGACCAGGTGGCACGATGCCCCCTTCCCTCCGCTTCCGCCTCCCAGTTCCGGGGGTTACCTGGGCACGCCAGCCCCATCCCCTCAGATGTACCCAGCTGGCTGCTGGCGTCGACTGTTGCTTGGAGGTCCTGCAGGGCATTCTGACAGCGCTGCCTTACAAGAGCGTGACCTGCTGCCCCCCCACCCCTGTCAGCACCCCCCAAGAGCCCCCCTACACCCATCAGTGCATAGCGCCCCCTGCTGGCCGCCCACAGCCCCTGGCACTGATTACTGTTAATGTAAATACTCGGGTATGTGCAAACCAATTCTCTCTCTCTGTCTCTCTCTCGACTGTTAACTCCCACTGCGATCCCTGGACCAGCCGGGTGGGCGGGCGCGGGGCGCCAGCCAGCAGGGGGCGATCTGGCCACGCCGCGTACATCAGGGATCTTTCCTTCGCCTTTTGTAAATGCATCTATGATGATGATGATGATAATGATGATGATGATGTTGATGATGACGGCACCTCTCGGGCCCCCCACCGCCGCGACCCCTCCCTGAGTTTTTGTTTTCTATGAGACGTTTAGTGTGTGCCAAAGTGACTGTGAAAACCCACTTTCTCCTCCCCTTCAGCCTTCACCCCGCGCCTCCTGCGGGAAAAGGCTCCGTGTCATGCACCTCCCCAATAAACTCAATAAAAGTCCCATGAAACCGGGTGCTGAGGTGTGGCTGCTCCTCCTGCTTCTTTCTCTCCCCACCTGCATCCCACTTCCTCTTAGCCCTAGGCTGAGCTGCACGGACAGGGTGGTGTTTGAGCTTGAATAGGTTTGGGGCTTACCTCTGGCTTCAGTGAGACGTTAGGGCTCCCTTTGGATATTTCCCCAGCCATGGAAGACACCCTGCCATGCTGCTCTTGCATTTGGATCTTTGTGCTGGACTGTGCAGAGAATGCCAATGACTCTCTCTTGGGGGAGAAGATACCCAGTAGGGGTGCAGGGCAGCCTCCAACCCCCCACTTTGGAAAAGTGAGTTGCGCCCAGTGGTGGTCCTGGTGGAAGGTGTATCCAAACACCCAACAAGCAAAGCAAGCTGCAGTTTGGCCACCAGCAGAGATGGAGATAGGGAGCAGTGTGCTGCGCCCGAAGGTCCAGGGCCCCCTCCTACGATGGGGGTGAGGTTTCCTCTGCTAATCAAGGATGAGAAAGGCAGAAGGTGGGGCTAGAGCGATAGCACAGTGGGTAGGGGCGTTTGCTTTGCACGCAGCTGACCCAGGTTCGATCCTGGCATCCCTGAGCACTGCCAGGAGTAATTCCTGAGTGCAGAGCCAGGAGTAACCCCTGAGCATTTCCAGGTGTGACCCAAAGAGCAAAAAATGAGAGAAAATCAGAAGGTGACACAAGAGAGATGTGAGGACAGGGCCCATCTCTTAGGTGGGTGTGATTTAGAGGGTCCTGGGGCCCTTGACTGGTTCAGCTGCCACTGCCCAAGTGACTCAGCTGAGGCTGGTACCACACAGAGGAATGACAGTACTCAAGCTCAGGGCATGAACAGAGCCCAGGGGTACAGTGAGCTGGGCCTCTAATCCCCGACTCACAGGAAAGCAATTACTTGAGATTAGTGGGAGGAGCTCTCTAACTTTCCCCATCTCTCGCTTAACTCCAAATGACTATTTTTTAAATTATTTTGATTTGGGGGATGTGGGTAGGGAAGAATCAGGGTGCTGGGAAGGGGCTCTGCAGCACTGCGGATGGCACCTGGGTGGGTCTGTGCCAGACAAAAGTGCTTTCTCCCCTGTGCAGGTCTCTCTGGCCTCAATTGTGATATTTTTTTACTTGCTTATAGTATGAGCAATCCGGGCCCCCAATTCAAAGGAAATGGGACCTCAAATCCTACCCACCTAGAGGAGGTCACAGCAACCCCCCCCTCCCCATGCTCCCACCTCTCCCCCTTTATCCCCCCACAAACCCACTGTTAGGTTATGGGCAAGTCCCTGAGCTGGAAATATCAGGGAGTCTCCTGAGCCACACTTACCCCTTGTGTGAGGGGTTTCTTCTGGCATCTTCCTCTCTTCCTCTGAGAATCCCTGGCTCCAGTGAGTGTGCCCCCATTTGTGAAATCCATTTCTGGTGCCTCATCACCTTCTTTCTTCTGAATTAAATATTTATGAGCATGCAAGGGGTGCCCAACGATAGGAAATGGAAATATCCGGCCTCTGATACCTGTCCTGAACCCCAGAGGAGCCCCATGCCCCCAGGGAGTGGGAGACTTGGGCACCCTGAAACTGTATATGGAGAAAGGGATAAGGCAGTACTGGGGTGGGGGGAATGAGCAGCACAGCCTCAGGTCAGCAAAGGCAGCTCCTCTCTGGACAGTTCTGAAGCAGCTGATCTGGGCAGTGCACGAGGTCCCGAGTTTGATCCCCTGAGCACTGTGGATGCCAGGAAGGACAACCAAATCCCAGGAGACAGTGCCAAGGTGCAGTGCACATGAGGCAGCTGATGATGGTTCCAATATTCTCTCCCGTGTACCATCTGTTGTCCACCCCCACAGCAAGGTGGGGAGCATCCCTGGAGGCGCCTCCTCCCACCTTGCTGCACCTCCAGTGTGAGCCCCCCTCCTCACTTTGCACTGCATCTGACAAGCTGGGCAAAAATTGCTCATGGGAATCTCCCCAACCCTGCTTTATATTGCTTGGGAGTGGGGCCGGGGCGATAGCCCAGCGGGTAGGGTGTTTGCCTTGCACGCGCCGGCCTGTGCCGGCCCGGGTTCGATCCCCGGCATCCCATATGGTCCCCCAAGCACTGCCAGGAGTAATTCCTGAGTGCAAAGCCAGGAGTAACCCCTGAGCATCGCCGGGTGTGACCCAAAAAGCGAAATAATAATAATAATAATAATAATAATAATAATAATAATATATTGCTTGGGAGTTTTCCTCCCTCCCCACCCCAAATGCTTGAGTATCTGGGAGACGGAGGCGGTGATGTGTCACCAGCAGTGGGCAGTAGGGGAAACTTAAGGCCCGCTATCCCTGGATGGGCCAGGACTGCCAGAAGTGCTGAAGACGACGTCGATCAGATGTAAGTAGACTGAGTGGGCACAGGGCACGTCCATCAGATATGGCCCCGCCCCACTCATGCTCTCCTTGCAGAGGTTCAGAGAAGAGAGAGTACATGGAGAGAATATATGGTTGGGTCTGGGGAGGTTCGGGTTGAAATCCCAGTACCCCATGAGCCATTGAGCACCAGCAGGAGTAACCACCCCCACTCCAGTCCTGAGCCAGGAGTAAGCCCTGAGCACCATGGGGTATGTCCCCTAAAACCAGCAAAAAATAATTATGGCAGGGTTGGTTGGGACCTTGAGGAATTTTGATAAGGCAGACAATACCATATTGCACCACATCCTTGTTGCAGATTTGATGACAATTTGGGGTCTGGGGAGGGAGGGAAACCTTTAAGTGAAGTGTGTTCTAAAAAAATGTGTGGAGGCTGGAGTAATAGAACAGTGGGTGGGGTGTTTGCTTTGCATACAGCTGACTGTATTTGGAGCCCGGAATCCCATATGGTCCCCCCAATCCTAACCAGGAGTGATCCCTTAAGCCCTGAGCCCAACCAGGTGTGGCCCAAAAACAAAAACAAATGTGTAAGTTCCAGAGAGATGTTACAACCGGGGAGGCAATTGGTTGCACCCGACCGGCCAACCTGGATTTGATTTCTGGCACCTCATAAGTCCCCTAAGCCCTGCCAGCAATGATTCCTGAACACAGAGCCAAAAGTGATATTTGAGCACAGAGCCAGGAGTGAGCCCTGAGCACCACCAGGCGTCACCCACAAAACAAAACCAAAGATAAAATTTTGTGGGGGGCCAGAGAGAAAGTACAGGGGTTAAGGGCACTTGCCTCGCTAGCCACCAATCCCATTTCAGTCCCTGGCATCTAATAATGCCCGAAGGCCACCAGAGGGTGCTCCTGAGCACAGACCCTGGGAGAGTTCCTAGGCACACCAGGGGGCGCTCCTGAGCAGGCACACCAGGGGCGCTCCTGAGCACAGACCCTGGGAGAGTTCCTAGGTACACCAGGGGGCGCTCCTGAGCATAGCGGTAAAAACAGCCCTGGAGCACCATTGATGTGGTCCCACTCCCACACATAAATACAAAAGTGGGAAGAGCCAGGCCTCTAGGGTTTGTCAGTCCCTAGACCTGACATTTTTAGGTTTGCTTATATTGTAGCTGCTGCTTACAGATAGCAGCTGAGTCTAACTCTGCTCTGGCACATCACCTGACTCAGGATGCTCGCTCTTCAACCCCCACAGGCCTGCTTTTGTCTCCTGCTCTAAGAGATACCCTGGGGCCTGCTTGGAGGAAGGGGCACTGCTCACAGCTTCGTGCCTGCACCCCTGCCCCCACCAGAAGCACCCACTGCACTTGCTTGTCTCCAATGCTATCTCTGGGTTCCTCCCAGCACCTTTGACAAGCTGCCATCCCTTCTGGCCCTCGCCCCACCCCATCCTTTGGTGACGTGTCCCCTTTCTCTTGCAGAGGGCCGCTGCCAAGGAGACAAGTCCATGTTCTGTAAGATGGAGGTCTTGTCGCGTTATTGCTCCATCCCGGGCTACCACAAGCTCTGCTGTCAATCCTGCAGCATGCAGGAAAACCAGACCCACTGGGATGACCGCGCCCAGCCGCTGCCACCTCCACCGCTACCACCCCCACGAACACACAACGACATCCTGCAGGAAGAGCTGGAGCCCACGCCCCCGGTACCCACTCTCCATCTGCAGGAAGAGCCCATGCCCTCGGTACCCACCCTCCATCTGCAGGGAAGAGCCCACGCCCCTGGTACCCACCCTCCGTCTGCAGGAAGAGCCCACGCCCTGGTACCCACCCTCCGTCTGCAGGAAGATCCCACAGCCCCAGTACCCACCCTCCATCTTCAGAAAGAACCAGAACCAACCCACCCAGTACCCACTCTCCACCTGCAGGAAGAGCCGGGGCCCAGCCACTCGGTACCCACCCTCCACCTGCAGGAAGAGCTGGAGCCCACGCCCCAGCACCCACCCTCTTGCAGGCTCCTTGCAATGCCTCATGCCCTATTGCCACCGAGGAGCGCCTAGAAACCAATGCCGTGGATGGACCCTATAAAACCCCCAGCCCGGATATGGGCAACTTCATCCCGAGGCGACCCAGCCGCTATGAGAAAACTTCGCAACCGGCGCATCCAGGAGCTCATGGAGGAAAAGAGGAGGCGGGAGCAGCACCCAAAGATGCAATAAAGTGGAGAGAGCCCCAGAGCGCCCCCCTTCTTTCTTGCTTTGAGAGAGACCCCCAACTCCCTTTCGGGTTTGGCCTGTCCTTGTGGCCTGCGAGGAAACAGGGAGGAGGTCGCTGTTTCCATCCATCCAGGTCCCAGAATGTTCTAGAACCTGTCGGGAGAGGGGAGAGGAGCAGGCAGAGAGTGATGGGAACCTGTCTGGCGAGACCGGGACTTTCGACCCGAGCCCCAAAGATGTAGCCCCTGAGTATCCTCAGGTGCAGGAGGGGGTGTCTCAATCCTCCAGGACCCCCAGGTGCTGGAGAAGAGATGTCCCAATTCCCCAGGGGACCCCCAGGTGCTGGAGGGGGCAGATCCCAATCCCTCAGGGGACCCCAGGTGCTGGAGGGGGCATGTCCCAATTCTCCAGGGACCCCCAGGTGCTGAAGAGGGCATGTCCCATTCCCCAAGGGGGATCACCAGGTCCTGAATGGGGTGTGTCCCAATCCTCATGGGGACCCCTAAGTGCTGACTGGGGTGTGTCTCACATGCCCCTACCCCCAGGTGCTGAGGCCAGCTTACTCCTGGCTCTGTCTCATCACACCTGGAGGACTGGGGGCTGCATTCTCTCATCCACTCATCCCCCACACCAGACAGGCGACTTGACCATGTGTGGTGGCAGTCGATCCCCTTGGAGAGGCTGCATGGGGGGTGTCCAGGTCTTCCTGCCCTGAGAGTGTGCCCACTTCTGCTCCCTCAAATCTAAATGTGTCAGAATTCTGGGAGGGCACGTGGAAATAGTTGGGAGGACCTGGAGAACTGGACCCTCCAGCCACAACCTGGTGCTGTTCTGAGGATGGAGAGTGTGGGGGTCCCCACGGACCACCCAGCCATCTGGGGCTCGGGGCTGCATTTGCATCAACAAGGTGGGCCCCACCACTCCTCTCTCACTTGGGAAAGCACCAAAACAACAGCACCCCTGCCTGAAACCAGGTTTCCTGTGGGTGAGGATGGGAGTGTGGGGTTCTTGGGTGTCACAGCCCCCACAACTCCTAGCCCCACATATGGGGATGAGGTATGTCCCTGGGCTGCTTAGCTGGGGGGCTCTGATTTGGCCTAGTCTAGGGCCTCCACTGGCCTTCCCAGAGATTCCAGAAGGCACCTCTAAGGTGGCCATTCCCAGAGGTGAGGCTGAGAGGTGGAGGACCCCATTTTCTCAGCCCTGGCACTTTCCCGCATGATGGAGAAGGGGTGTGTCGGGAGGAAGGGGAGGGCATACCGGGGCAGAGAAGGATTCCTTCTCTCCAACCTCCCCTACAGGGACACCTGGAGGGGACAGCTCCCCTTTCTGGTGAGAGGGTTGGGAGCCAAGATGTATCTGGATCCAGGAATGGTGTTGAAACATGACTGGGGCGAATAGATCTGCTCCCCCTTCACCCCCTCAGCTGTCTGACACAGGGGGCACTGCCCCAAAAGGGGGGAAACTTGGGAGGTTGAGCCCAGTCCCACAGGGCAAGGAAGCCTGAGGGGGATTTTTTAGGAATCCCCCAAGACATCCCAAGTGGGTCTTGGTGGAGGGAGAAACAATACCACCTCTTGTGTGTGTACATGTGTGGAGGCCAGCCCCCATGCCATAAACCCCACTGCCCCCCAAACAACTTCTTGGGGTTCACTTTCCATGCCGCTCATGTAATAGCCCCCCCGCTCTGTCCAGGACAATTGTGCACCTCGTTCTCTAACTTATTAAAGTGGAAAATGCTGACTGCAGTCTGCGCTCGGACCTGTGTGGGTTTGTTCTACGCTCCCCTTGAGCTTGGCCGCTCCCCATGAACTTGGCCATGTGACCCCTTTCTATACCCCGCTCAGCTCCCCTCCCCCAGAAACCTGAACTCGACAGACCACGAAGATGCACGCTCAGATGCTCTAATAACCAATAAGCAATTAATTGATGTTGATTAGGTAATAGATATTACTTTAATAACCCAATAATGACTGACAGTTAAATCATTGCAGGTTGTGGCTGATAGATTAATATAACTGAGCAATATTTTTTTTCTTTTTGGATTACACCTGGCAATGCTCAGGGGTTACTCCTGGCTCTGCACTCAGGAATTACTCTTGGTGGTGCTTGGGAGACCGTATGGGATGTCGGGGATCGAACCTGGGTTGGTCACAAGCAAGACAAATGCCCTCCCTGCTGCACTATCGCTCCGAATATAACTGAGCGATTTTTTTTTTTTTTTGCTTTTTGGGTCACACCCGGCAATGCTCAGGGGTTTCTCCTGGCTCTGCACTCAGGAATAACTCCTGGCGGTGCTCGGGGGACCATATGGGATGCCGGGATCGAACCCGGGCCGGCATGGGCCGACTGCGTGCAAGGCAAACGCCCTACCCGCTGGGCTATCTCTCCGGCCCAGCTGAGCGATATTAAGGGTGGTTTTAATATTAGCAGTTTAATAGTAACAGTTGTTATTAATAGATAGTGTTATTAATTGTTGTTATTAATAGATAGTGTTATTAATTGATAGTGATCAGTGGCTCATTATTGGTTACCTCTTGGCAATTGAGTTACCTATATATTAATACTTAATAATAGTTAATAACCATTACTAATATGACCACTTTTTTTTTTGCTTTTTGGGTCACACCCAGCAATGCTCAGGAATTATTCCTGGTGGTCTCAGGGAACCATATGGGATGCCTGGGATCAAACCTGGGTCAGCAGCACACAAGGCAAATGCCCTACCCACTGTGCTATCACTCTGGCCCCCTAATATGACCACTTTATATTAACAATTTATATTATTTCTTATGACTGAATAGCAAATAATTAGTAATTTAGTGATCAATAGCAACTGATGTTAGTGATTACTAATCAGGTGGTTTTTTACTGGTTATTAGTAATTAATGTTAACAATAATAGTTGATCAATGCTGCGTTCCACTTGAAACTTTCTTCCCACCAAATGACCAGTTTCAGGGGCAAAGTTGACTCACTGGCCTTTGATTGGTATTTTCTGTCACTCAGCCCTCATTTTAATATTTTTTTTTTAGTTTTGGGGTCATTCCTGTGATGCTTAGGAATTACTCCTGGCTCTACACACAGGAATTACTCCTGATGGTGTTCGGGGGATCATAAAGGATGCGGGGATCAAACCCAGGTCAGGCACCTGCAAGGCAAACACATGACCTGCTCTAGCCCTGCTGCCATTTTCTTTGCTTAACTCATGACCCATCATTGTCTCATCTGGACCCAACTCCCTTCTCTTGGGCCCTTTAACAAGGAATGTTAGAGATACAGCAGATGACCTTGAAACATCCAGGATGTTTTTGTTTTGGGGCCACACTCAGCAGTGCTCAGGGCTGACTCTGGGCTCTCCACTCAGGGATCACCCACCAAAGGTTCAGAGGACCCTTTGGAATACCAAGGATCAAACCCAGGTGGGCCACATACAAAGCAAGTGCCTGCCCTGCTGTTTTTTCTAATTTATTTTGCTGATCTTCATTAATTTTTGGGAGAGTATATTTGCTGGTGCTCAGAAGTCACTACAGCAGGTTTGGGGGAACCAGGAAGTACCAAGGCTTGAACCTTGGACTCCTGCAAGGCAAGGATGTGCTTTAGGCCTCTAAGCCTGAGCCTGGCAGGTCTTGACATTTAATGCACGGGTCCAAGGACAAGGAGCTTGCTCAGGTCCTGCAGGACCAGGGTTGACGTGGACCATGCCCCTACTGTAGGGTGTGGGTGCATGCAGAGCTGTGCCCAGCAATGGTCAGATGACCATGTGGTACTGGGACTCAAACTGGAACCAAGCCATACCAGGAAGTGCCTTAACCCTCTCCCTCTCTGTCTCTCCCTCTCCCCTTTTTAGTGATTTTAGCAGGTCAGTTGCCAGCATTTATGCACGACTCCAAATACCATACAAATACCATATTGGTACCACAAAGCCAGCTGTGGAGAACACAGGCTGTCAGCCTCCAGTTGTCTCTTCCCAGAAAACTAAGACGACTTCACTTTTACCCTTCATGTTCCCAAACAAGATGAAGAATGAGTCCATCTTGTTTTCAGGCTTGCCCTGCAGGATCCTGGAGAACCCAAGCTGAAGTGGGGGGGATTGAGCTAAGGAGCAAGGGGTGGACAGACTGGACACAGAATGACACTTGTCTGCAGGTGACCCAGGCTCAATCCCTAGACAGCTGACAGGGTTCCCCTGGGCACCACTAGGGGGCACTCCTGAGTTTAGAGGCACCAAAACGTGTGGCCCACACTAGGGGGCCCTCCTGAGTTTAGAGGCACAGAGGAGTGTGGCCCAAAAATAAAAACAAACCCAAGACAAAATGTAATCAACTGGGTTTGTGATAGTGCTCACTGAATGGTGCCTTGCAATCCTACAAACCTCAAAAAGTGAGAATTTCTAGGCCAAGGCATTATCACCAGGCACCAAAGAGGGGTTTTCATGTTTGTGTCTCACCAGGCAGAAACCGCAACTCAGAATTGTACCAGGAACTGTCACTGTCACTGTCTTCCCACTGTTCATCGACTTGCTCGAGTGGGCACTAGTAACATCTCCATGAGTCCTGTCACAAGCAAGGGTAACCCAAGGGCATCTGCTTGCTCAAGAGACAGGAAGAGCCCCAAACTATTCTTCAGGTCATGGAACTGAGGTCCATAATTGTTACTAGTTTTTGGCATAACAAGTAAATATAACACGGGTAGCCTGCCAGGCTCTGCCGTGTAGGTTTGTACCAGGAAGCAGAAACCAAATCCAGTGATTTCTGCCTGCTTCATCTGCACCTGTCACGCCTTCCTGAGGCGTCTGGAGAGTCTGTTTTCCTCGTCATGGCCATCATCAAGAGCTAGGCCTGCAGGGTCTGAGTCCCCATACTTTGGGACAAATGATAGAGCTATGCCTGGCTCTGCTCAAGTGAAAGTATGTGTTGCCTAGAAACAAACTCAAGCCTTACTCCATGACCCTCCCCTGCAGAGAAAGAAACGCTTTCCTTGGACACAAAGGAGCACAGCTGCCCCACTTTCCCTATCAATATTCGGGTAGATCAGACTGGCCTTAGGCGCCTTTCAGAATTCCTTGCCTGAATTGGGAAGTGAACTTTTTTGTTTGGCTTTTGGGTCACACCAAGTGATGCTCAGGGGTTACTCCTGACTCTGCACTCAGGAATTACTCCTGGTGGTGCTGGGGGACCATATGGGATGCTGGGGATTAAACCCGGATGAGACCCAAAAAGATAAAAAAAAATAAACAAAAATAAGTGTATAAATGCCCCAAGTCACTAGCATTATTAATCATGATTTTTTTCTTACTTTTTTGAGGGTCACACCAAGAGATGCTCAAGGGTTACTCCTATTTCTGCACTCAGAATCACTCCTGGTGGTGCTCACAGGAGCATATAGAATGCTGGGATTCAAACCTGGGTAGGCCACATGCCCGGCAAATGCTCTGTGCACTGAAGTACCGCCTCCAGCCCCATTATTTATCATGATTAATCAATACTAAAACATAATGAAAAATCCCAATGGCAATTATAGAAAAATACATTGGTAAAATATTGAAGAGACAAGCATAAGACATATATTGATAAAAAGTAAAGAAAGGTATTTTAATGAGAAAAAAATGAAGAAAAAAATATTCTTATATAATTTGACCCTGATAAAGTCAATGTTTTTCCCTAAATTGATTCAGAGATCTAATGAAGCATGAATTTAAAATTTGAATTAAAAATAATACAGGGGCCAGAGCAATAGAGCGCATTTGCCTTGCATACGGTCAACCCAGGTTCAATTCCGGCATCCAATATGGTCCTCCAAGCACCACCAGGAGTAATTCCTGAGTGCAGAGTCAGGAGTGACCCCTGGGTATTGCTGGGTATAATCCAAAAATAAAAACAAAAAATAAATAAAAATGAATAAATTAAAAATAATAATACAATTTTTGCCTCCTTGTATGCCTTCCTTCCTTTCTTTATTTCTTTATCCTTTTTTAAAGTGAAATTTAATAAGGTAAATTTAATTTTGAAAAGTAATACAAATTTCATGTTCATAAATGAACAGCAGGGAAAATTCAAATTTCCAGCTCTTCCATCCTCCAATCTAGAGTAGTTGTCAGTAAGTGCAGGAAGTGGTGAACAATTAAATACCTTCATTTCACTGAGTTAATGCAATACTATGCAGCTGTTAGGAAAAATGAAGCTATAACATCTGCCTATAAATGGATGGATATGGAGAGCATCATGTTGAGTAAAACTAGCCAGAGGAAAAAGGACAGATATAGAATGACTGCATTTATTTGCGGAATAAAAAAAAGATATGATACAAATATCCAAGACCAGGAAAAACTTGGATCAGGTCTTGTCAGTGGGTGGAATGTACCGCAAGTGTGTGGGACTCAGAGGTTAGGTATGACAGAGAAGGGAACAGTGTGCTAACAATTGTTGGAAATGGTAATACCAGCCTAGAACTGAGCATTCAACATAGGCAAAGGGATATACATAATTCCTAAATGTATGTATTGCAAGCTACAATGTGTAAGAGGAGGGAGAGAGGGAGAGAGGGAGGGAGAAGGAAAGGAGAGGGAGGGAGGCAAGGAGAGAGGGAGAGAAAGAAGGGAGGGGGAGAGAGAGAGAGAGGGAGGCAGGGAGGGTGGGGAGAGAGAGAGAGAAAGAAAGAGAGAAGAGGCAAAGTGCCTGCCATAGAGGCGGGCTGGGGGTGGGGGGTAGTCAGGTGACATTGTTGGTAAATGGGCACTGGTGGAAGGATGGTGCTGAAACACCATGACTGAAACCTAATCATGAACAGCTTTGTAACTGTTTATCTCATGGTGGTATAACAAAACTTAAAAAAATTTTAAAAAATACATAAAATATTGAAAAATTGTCGCACTTCCCTAGTCTTTAGCTAATGTATGTATTAGTTAGGAGGTGATATGCTGAGTGAAAATATGAGGCAAGAGAAAAAGAGGGGCCGGAGCGATAGCCCAGCGGGTAGGGCGTTTGCCTTGCACACGGCCGGCTTGTGCCGGCCCGGGTTCGATTCCCGGCATCCCATATGGTCCCCCGAGCACCGCCAGGAGTGATTCCTGAGTGCAGAGCCAGGAGTAGCCCCTGAGCATTGCCGGGTGTGACCCAGAAAAGCAAAAAAAAAAAAAAAAAGAAAAAGAAACTAGGTCACAGGGTGGAAGTTAAAGTTAGACTTTTCACAAGAGAAAAATGAAGCTCCTCACGGTGAGGAGTACTATTTCCTAGATGGCAGTAAGCTTCTGCCACCTTCCTACCAGTCCCAGGTTACACTGGCTCAAAGTTGGACAAAGTCTGGCCAATGAAGCTCTTGAAGAAAAGATCGTGGGGCCCGGAGCGATAGCCCAGCAGGCAGGGCATTTGCCTTGCAAGCACGAGGCTGGCCCATGCCGACCTGGGTTCGATCCCCAGCATCCCATATGGTCCCCCTGAGCACTGCCAGGAGTAATTCCTGAGTGCAGAGCCAGGAGTAACCCCCTGAGCATTGCCAGGTGTGACACAAAAAGCAAAAAAAAAAAAAGAAAAGATCGTGAAGGTTATAGAAATAGCGAAAGAATTGTTGCTCCTGCAATTTTGTAAAATTATTAGGGGAAAATATGTAACTTGTAGGAACAATCAAGTGTAAACCATGTATTAGAATAAGGACTCGACTTAGGAAGCGCATAATACACATTAGAACTGAAAGACAGCTCCCTCACCATGCCCCACACCTCTCAACAATACCTTTATTCTTCTTTTCATCTTCCATCAGTTTGTTGGACTTAGTGATGTAATCGTCCTTTAGTTCAAGTTGGCACTTCAAAATCTGAGTTTCTAATCATTGACTACTTTGATTTGGGGAGGGGTGGGGTTCAGCCCAGTAGTATAATAACAGTATATAGACTCACTCGGCAGAGCCTGGCAAGCTACCCGTGTCGTATCTGATATGCCAAAAACCAGTAACAGTTATAGACCTCATTCCCATGACCTGAAGGAATGGTCTGAGGCTCTTTGTGTTCCTGGAGCAAGCAGGTGACCTTGGGCTACCCTAGCTCATGACAGGACGCATGGAGATGTTACTGGTGCCCACTTGAGCAAATCTATGATCAACGGGAGGACAGTGATACAGTGAAAAGTGTATGGTGAGGTAGATTCAGGTCCCCAATTTACATTCTTTCTCCAATATCCCCATCATCAAAATGGCTTACGTAACACTTCAATGGTGCTCTGGAAAAATTAGTCCTCTGTTGGAAAACTCCAGACGCAGGACCCTGGCAAATGCATGTTTATTTCCACCAACATGTTTCCCAGAGACACTCACCAAGCCAGCAACTGGGGCACTTTCCCAGAAGCTGGGGAGGAACGTACCAACCAATTGATCTTACACAGTAACAATTTGGTTTTGGGGATCACACCTGGCTATGCTCTGGGGCTTATGCCTAGCTCTGCACTTATAATTACTCCTAGTGGTGCTAGCATTGGGTTGGGGGCACCCTATGGCCTGCTGGGGACCGAACCTGGGATGCCACCTCTAAGGTGCACACTTTACTCACTGTAGGATCTCTCAAACCCCAACATCACAATCCTATAATAAGGACTTGTAGAAACTTGGGTGTGGGGAAATGGTTTCACAGCTTTTCCTAATGTCCCTACAGATCTCTGGGCCTCGTGGACTCTCTGAGGTCAACCCACAATGAACGACTTCGGGTGCCCCTTTCTTCCCCCAGCTCTGGGCCGGAAAGAGCATGCGCAGGGGCCAGGCAGCCGTGGCTGTGTTCAGAGGCGGCCCCCCACGTGGGTCCTCTGGTGGTTGGTCAGGGAGGAGCTCTGACTAAAGGCTCTGCCACAGGCCTGGCAGCCGTAGGGCTTCTCCCCAGTGTGGATCCTCCGGTGCGTCATCAGCGAAGAGCTCTGGCGGAAGGCCTTGCCGCAGGCCTGGCAGGCGTAGGGCTTCTCGCCCGTGTGGATGCGCTGGTGCTGGATGAGCCGCCGAGCTCTGGTTGAAGGCCTTGTTGCAGGCACCGCACTTGTACGGCTTCTCGCCGCCGTGGATCTTCCGGTGGGTATTGACGGCCGAGTGTGAGCTGAAGGCTTTCCCGCACACTTTGCAATGGTACGGCTTCTCGCCGGTGTGGGTCCTGGCATGGATGTGCAGGCGGGACAGCCAGGAGAAGGCCTTCCCGCACTCTGCACACGTGTAGGGCTTCGCCCGTGTGGATGCGCTGGTGCTGGATGAGTGCCGAGCTCTGGCTGAAGGCCTTGCCGCACTCCCGGCAGGCGTAGGGCTTCTCCCCGTGTGGGTCCGGCCGTGGATGACGAGGGCCGAGTGGTAACTGAAGACCTTGCCGCACTCCCGCAGCGGAAGGGCTTCTCGCCCGTGTGGTGCGGCGGTGGCGGCTGAGCCGGGAGATGCAGGTGAAGGCCTTGGCGCACTGGCCGCACTCGTGAGGGCTTCTCGCCCGTGTGGATGCGGCGGTGCTGGATGAGCGACGAGCACTGGCTGAAGGCGTGCCCGCACTCTGCGCACTGGTAGGGCCGCTCGCCCGTGTGGATGCGCTGGTGGTTGTTGAGGGACGAGCTGCCCTTGAACGTCTTCCCGCACTCCACGCAGCGGTAGGGCCGCTCGCCCGTGTGCATGCGCTGGTGGCCGATGAGCGACGTGGTGAAGCTGAAGGCTTTGCCGCACTCGCCGCAGACGTAGGGCTTCTCGCCCGTGTGGACGCCGCAGGTGCTGCGTGAGTGACGAGCTCTGGCTGAAGGCTTTCTGGCACTCCTGGCACTGGTAACGCTTCTCCCCAGTGTGGATCCTCTGGTGTTTGCCCAGGGACGAGCTGTGCAGGAAGACTTTGCCGCAGACACTGCACCTGTAGCTCCGGCGCACGGAGTTCACGCCCAGCTGTCGGAAGAGAACTGAGTACTGCTGCGTGCTGGGCTTCCGTCCCGGGAGCGGTGGCCAGTCTCCTGAGAAGCAACGGCTTCAGCCCAGTACTGTCCCCAACTTCCAAGTCCTTATAGTTCTGCTCCTTCGAACAAGGTCTTTGCACGGCGACCGAGGCTTTCGGAAGGGTCTTCTGCTCTTCTGGCCTGGCAGTTCCAGCTGAGCGTCTTCGTTTAGGGATTCTTGACCGAACTCCAGGTTCAAAGGCTCACCGGCAAGCTGAGGCATCGCGTTCTGATCTTCTTCCTGGCAAACAGCAGTTTCAAACAAACTCTTCCAACCTAAGATGAATCAAACTGCCAGTCAGCCTTGCAGGAGGAATAAAGACCAATGACAGGAGGAGAGTTGGTTGCCAATGAGCCATTCGCAGGTAACAGGCCCCGCCCACTAGGCCCAACAGACAAGAGGCCCCACCACCCGTGCCCTGCAAACAACAGACCCTGCCTACTTGCACCCTGCAAACTGCACATCCTGTCCACCCAAGCTGCTTCCAGGAGGCTCTGCCTGCCCACCCATACCCTGAAGAAAAGGAGCTATGCCCACCCACGCCCTTAAGACAAAGGCCCTACATACCACAGCCTGCAGGCAGACAGGCCCACCCACACACCTTGCAGACAAGCTCCGCCCACAACTGTGCAGACTCCGCCCACACAAGGCCCAAGCCAGGCAGGCCCTGCCCACAACCCTGAAGCCAACAAACCCCGCCCATGCACACCCCACATACAACAGGCCCCACCCACAACCCCTGCAGCTAACAGGCTCCACACCCTACAGTAAACAGGCCCGCCCCACCCACATGTAACTACTCACCCAGGCTGGTCTTCCGGGAAGCCACCTGCTCGCTCATCCAGGGTTCTTGCCCTCGCTGTAACTGGAAGATAACCTCTGGCTTGGAGAACAGGACCCCTGAACAGGAAGAAGAGATTCTGGCGGTAGCATGCAGCTGACACATGCATACAGACACAAAGGGAGGCAAGTGCACATATATGAGTACAGGCATGTATATACATGAGTGCAGACGTGCACACACACACGCAGGCAGGCATCACACAAGTACGCAGACACACATGCAGGCAAAAAACAAAAAACAAAAACGCCGCCCCACACCTGGCTCGCACAGAAGTTGACCAGGAGTTATCCTGGGCAGAAAGTCACTGTCTGGCCCTGAGCCCCTCTGAGCAGGATCCTGCTGTGGGACCAGGGCAACAGAGCTCAAGGTGCAAGAGACAGGAAGAGCCGGATACCCCTCACCCGTCACCCCCTCCAGGCCCCAGGAAGAGGGGGAGAGCCTCGCTGCAGCTGGGCTCGCACTCGCCCTGGGAGATCGGGATACTCTGAGGGTTCTCCAAGTGTCTCCGGGCACTGGGGCAGACGGTGGAAGGGGGAATGGGAAGGGGCGGTGCTGGGATGGAGGCGGGGCCTCACCCGGGAGTCGAGGGCACAGTAGTTCTCCAGGTGTTGGGATGCCAGGGGCTAGGGGTAGGGCTATAAGGAAGCTGGGTCAGGCCATGGATAGGGCAGTAAGAACAGGAGGGCGTTTTGATCAGGTATGGCGGCAAGGGCCTGGTGGGCATAGGGGTGTGGCTGGAGGGGGCGGGGCAGGACGGGGGGCGGGGCTAGGCCGGGGCGTGGCTAGGGCAACAGGGCCCCGAGGACAGAGAGGGCGTGGCTAGCGCCATGGAGAAAGGGCAGGATAGGGCGGGGGCCTCACCCAGAGCGACCAGGGCGCTGTAATTCTCCATCATAACCTCCCGATACAGGGTGCGCTGCGCCCGGTCCAGGCACTGCCACTCGTCTCTGCTGAAGAACACGGCGACATCCCTAAAGGTCACAGATACCTGCCAAGGCAAATTTTCCTGCTCGTGAGGTCCCCGAAAGGTCCTGTGCACCGAGAGGGGGTGAGGAGCGCCTCCTGTTAGGACGGAGCTTTGCATGGGTGGGAGGGGAAGGATAGCTTGGTCTGTGGGTGCCAAGCATGGGCACCAAGAACCTCCTAGGAGTGCCAGGCCATAAGCTGCACTGGATCCTATTTACCTCAAAAGCCTTTTTTGGGAGTTGGGGGTTGCCAGGCGTTACTCCTGACTCTGCACTCAGTAAATTACTCCTGGAGGTGCTCTTGGAACCATATGGGATGCTGGAGCTCGTACCCCAGTCGGCTGTGTGCAAGGCAAATGCCCTCCCCGCTCGACTATCTCTCTGGCCCCAACACCCAAAGTCTTTGATGCCCCAGATCTATCCTGAGTTTCTTTTTTTAATTTTTCTTTGGGTCACACCCAGCTCTACACTCAGGAATCATCCCTGGAGGTGCTGGGGGACCATGTGGGATGCCAGAATCAAAGTCCGGTCAGTTACACCCAAAGACCTGCTACACTATTGCTCCAACTCCTCCACAGCATTGAACTCCTGTGTTTGCAAACACACGTGCCCAGTGGAGGGGCAAGGCTGGAAGAATCCATGAATTCCTTCAGCATTTTAGAGATGGACAATGAAAGGGTTTGGGTCTCTGCTCTCCAGATACTGACAGCCAATGAGCTACTTAGCCCAGAGCAGAGGCAGGGAGTCAGCCCTGAGCACAGAGCAAGGAGTTAGCCCTGAGCACTGCCGAGTATGGCCCAAGAAGTCCCAACCCACCCACCCACCCAGCTTCCCCGAAAAAAAAAGAAAAGAAAACAACCTTCACTAACCTGATCTGAGGCTGCTGTCCACTCTGAGGCCATTTCTGCTTCCTTACTGCTGAGCTTGGAGCAGGCACCTGTCAATGGAAAAGACAGCTGGGATGTGACTGCAGCCCGCCCGGCTGCACCAGGTTTGAGGGCAGTGACCAGGACTAGACGGGCACAAGTGCCACCACCGGTGCCCTGGCATGTGAGACACACCTCTAAAGGTTAGGTAGTTGGGGGTGGAAAGGGGAGCACCCAACCTCCAGTGCCTGACTAAGGCTGCAGAAATAACGAAGCAAGGGGAGAAAAGAGATAGGCTGCGGGGAGGGCGCTTGCCTTGCGCAAGGCTGACTTTGGTTCAGTTCCTGGCATCCTATATCCCTAAGCACTGCCAGGTTATTTCTAAGTGCAACACCAGGAGCATTGCCGGATGTGGCCCCAAAACAAAATAAAACAAAAAATACCCAAGTAGACATCCATCAACTTTTTGGTGAAGACAAAAACGAGAGAGAAGGGGTCTCAGAGACAGCAGAGAGGGTATAACGCTTGTCTTGAAGACGGTCAACCAGAGTTCCAAGCGCCATGATCCCCCAAGTATGAAGCCAAGCACAGAGCCAGGAGTGAGCCCTGAGCACAGAGCCAGGAGTGAGTCCTTAGCACAGAGCCAGGAGTGAGCCCTTAGCACAGAGCCGGGAGTGAGCCCTTAGCACAGAGCCGGGAGTGAGCCCTTAGCACAGAGCCAGGAGTGAGCCCTTAGCACAGAGCCAGGAGTGAGCCCTTAGCACAGAGCCGGGAGTGAGCCCTTAGCACAGAGCCAGGAGTGAGCCCTTAGCACAGAGCCAGGAGTGAGCCCTTAGCACAGAGCCAGGAGTGAGCCCTTAGCACAGAGCCAGGAGTGAGCCCTTAGCACAGAGCCAGGAAACAGTCTTCATCGCTTCACATGTGGTCCAATCGTCCCCCTCGTCCCCTTCCTAGTCCCCCTGTCCTGCCGTCAAAAGCTGTCCTGACCCTTGGGGCCGGAGCGATAGCCCAGCGGGTAGGGCGTTTGCCTTGCACGCGGCCGGCCTGTGCCGGCCCGGGTTCGATCTCCGGCATCCCATATAGTCCCCGAGCACCGCCAGGAGTAATTCCTGAGTGCAGAGCCAGGAGTAAACCCTGAGCATTGCCGGGTGTGACCCTAAAAGCAAAAAAAAAAAAAAAAAAAAAAAAAGCTGTCCAGACCCATCCAATTGGAAGCAGCTCCGGGGCACTGATAGAGAAAAAGGTTTCCCCAGGGCTCACAGAAACAACCAAGGATAGGAGAGTGCCTCACACAGCACCAAAACCGCACCCTGCAAATGCAAAGTGCATTTGCAAATGCAAATGCAGAATGCAAATGCAAAAGGAAGAACCACCAGAACCCGTCAAAACATCGTCCTCACCTCCAGCCTGGCAGCTGCACTCAAACTCGCCAGTACAGAAACTCCCCCACGCCACCAGTGCACGACCCTGACACAAGACCCAGGGCTCCACAGCACCGAGTCTCGCGAGACGAGAGGCGAGAACTCGAAGCTGCGGTCTCCGTGTTTCGTGGAGGGTCGCTCCGCCGAGACCCGCTCTCGGCATCCCGCTCATCTTCGGAGGATGGCCCACGAGCTCGGCCGGGGCCACACGCCCAGGCCCTGCCCTCACAGCAGCTTGTGTACCTGGGCCGGCCGTGACGAACGCGCTAAACCGAACCCCAAACGCCGGGGACTGTTTTTGGCGCCGCCACCGCTTCAAATGCGAGTGTGCGTGTGCAGAGATAAGCGGTGGCCGCTCCCGCTTCTACTACGTAGATCAAGAACTACATTTCCCAGGAAACATTGCGGTTCTCCTGTCTATAGTGCCTGTGAAAGACCAAGACTAGTGAACAGGCTCTCGCTAAGCAAATCTGTAAATCGGCATCATCTCCTCGGTAAAATAACAACACAGAAATATAGATTTAAAAACTATATATGTGTGTCCTTTCTACGTTTAGTGGCGGCAGTGGTATCAACAGGAAAAGGTACAAAACACGAGGAAAACTTAAGGTTTTGGTGAGATTTAAATTAGGATTGTATTTTGCAAAATATTTTAATTTAAAACAGTCCAGAATTTTCCATCCATGAAAGATATACTTTTAAGTGACGCTCAGTGTGGATGAAAACTGAAAGTTCTACTAAAAACCCTGCTCTGGAATGCGCTATGCTCGGATGATCCTGTACAGGGCTGGAGATGGAAGTGGCTGGCGAACTACTGGCAATAGCCTTAACCATTGTACTACCTATCCGGCCCCTAAAAGACCCCGTTTTTTGGGGAGGCTTTCTGGGTTGCTCCTGGCTCTACGCTCAGGAATTATTACTGGAAATGCACAAGGGACCAAATGGGATGATGGAGATGGAACCCGGGTTTGTTACAATCAAAGCAGACACCCTCCCCACTGGACTATAGCTCCTGCCCCTGACTTGGTTCATCTTAAGAATAGTACCCAGTGCATGTCGTCAGACTTTTCTCTCTTTATTTCCAGCATTTCTAAGTACAGCTTCGGGCTCACTCTTTAAACGGAATCTGTAGCAGCAGCAGCAGTAACAGTGATTGTCCCCAAAGCATCACTGCAACCACAATGAACTTCTGTACACGAGTGACTTGTATGTATTAATATAAGCCCACCCTTCGCCATTCAGACTGTCTGATTGGTTACATTCAATGTCAATGAACTTGTGGGTCAGACCAATCAGATTACTTGTCACTTGTCTTCCCGTTGTTCATAGATTTGCTCTAGCGGGCACCGGTAATGTCTCCATTCGTTGGAAATAATATCCATTATTGTTACTGTTTTTGGCATATCGAAAACACCACGGGTAGCTTGCCAGACTCTGCTGTGGCTCTGGGTTCATCCCAGGGGGCCCAGTCTTTTTCTCTGTCAGACCATCAACCATCCAGGGCCCACAGGGCAGAGCCCTGAGGGTGTAGACAAGCCTGTCTCCTGTCTGCCACCTGCTAATGCAGCCGGGCACTGCAGCCACACCTGCAACACCTCAAGGGGCAGGGACCAATCAGATGGTATACATGTAAATGAGGGCCCAGGTGGAGGTCCAGATTACCTGGCCCCTCCCACCTCACTTTTTTTTTTTTTTTTTGCTTTTTGGCTCATACCCGGCAATGCTCAGGGGTTTCTCCTGGCTCTGCACTCAGGAATTACTCCTGGTGGTGCTCGGGGGACCATATGGGATGCCGGGGATCGAACCCGGGCCAGCATGGGCAGGCCGCATGCAAGGCAAACGCCCTACCCGCTGGGCTATCGCTCCAGCCCCAACCTCCCACCTCACTTCTGCCCTAACAATATCACTTTATTTACGTTAGGAGGCATGCCAAAGATACGAATACAACATAGAAAAGGATTAGGTGAGGAGGTGGAGCAGTTATAACCCTTATACATGGATGTTAGGATGTAAAATTAGGTAGGTTCTCATTCCCTCTCTCAACCATCTAGTTGGATGAATATTAGGGAACATTTCCAAATTTAGGATTTTATCAAGAAATAACCTTTCCTCTCAATGGAACAGACATCTCTGAATGCAGCAGTTATGTGTACCTAGGTCAACATGATGAACGACCTAAAACCTGAGCTGCGCAGGAGGAAGAGAGCGGCATGGAATGCCTTCAAAGGCATCAAAGAAATAACTAAAAGGACAAAGAACCTCCAGCTCCGGGCACATCTCTTCGACTCCACCATTCTCCCTGCATTAACATACGCCTCAGAGACCTGGGCCCTATGAAAGCAGGATGAGAATGCTATTCGGTCTCCCAGAGAGGAATTGAAAGAGCTATGCTTGGAATATCACACCTCACTCAAGTGAGAGAAGGAATCCGGAGCTCCGACCTCCATCGCTATTCCAGAATCAGGGATGCTGTCTCGTTTGCCAAGGCATCGAAAATCAGATGGGCTGGACATGTAATGCGATTTGGAGATGACCGCTGGACTAGAGCCGTTACCGACTGGATTCCACGGGATGTCAAAAGACCATGTGGCCGCCCACCTACGAGATGGTCAGACTTCCTTGTCAAGACCCTGAAGGAACGGTTTGAGGCTCTTCATATTCCTGAATCAACCAGATGCCATTGGGCTACATTGGCATGTGATAGGGTCCAATGGAAATGTTACTGGCTCCCACTCGAGCAAATCGATGAATAACAGGATTCAAGTGATCAAGTGATTATTATTTTTGCTTTTTGGGTCACACCTGGCAATGCTCAGGGATATTTCCTGGCTCTGCACTCAGGAATCACTCCTGGCGGTGCTCGGGGGACCATATGGGATGCCGGGGATCGAACCCGGGCCAGCAGGGGCCGGCAGCGTGCAAGGCAAACGCCCTACCCGCTGAACTATTGCTCCAGCCCAAGAAAAATGTTTCCTTCAGGGAGTTGGGTACTTGCCTTGTGCGCAGCTGACCTGTGTTCCATCCCTGGAACTCTGTATGGTCCTCCAAGCCCACAAGGAGTGGTCATTGAATGCTGATCCAGGAGTGATTCCGGGGCCAAGTGTGAACCAACACCCCCTCCCAACAAAAGAAAGCTTTTTTTTTTTTTTGCCTTTTTTTGGGGTCATACACGGCAACGCTCAGGGGTTACACCTGGCTCTTTGCTCAGGAATTCCTCCTGGCAGTGCTCGGGAGACCATATGGGATGCCGGGGATCGAACCCAGGTCGGCTGCGTGCAAGGCAACGCCCTACCTCCTGAGCTATCGCCCGGCCCCAGGAATAGAATTCTTGTATGACCCAGTGAAACATTTATTGGCATCTAATCCCCATCTCAAAGCATCCATTCAAGAGGATATACGAGCACTCATGTATCACCACACTTAGTACAACAGGCAAGATAAGAAACAACCCAAATGTTTGCCTTGCACGCGGTCGGCCTGTGCCGCCCGGGTTCGATCCCGGCATCCCATATGGTCCCCCGAGCACCGCCAGGAGTAATTCCTGAGTGCAGAGCCAGGAGAAGCCCCTGAGCATTGCCGGGTGTGACCCAAAAAAAAGAAAAAAAAAACCCAAATGCCCAACTACAAGTAAATGGATCAAGATGTTGTAGTATGCAAGTCCACAAGGGGGAGACCAAAGAGAGTTTAGCGAGTTTTTGTCTTGCATGCAACTTTGCCTTGCACGCTGCCGGCCCGGGTTCTATCCCGGCATCCCATATGGTCCCCGAGCTCGGCCAGAAGTAATTCCTGAGTGCAGAGCCAGGAGAAACCCCTGAGCATTGCCGGGTGTGACCCAAAAAAGCAAAAATAATAATCAATTGATCACTTGAATCCCGTGCAACTAATCCCTAGCAAGCATTTGTCTTGCATGCAACTGACCCGGGTTCAATTCCAGGCATCCCATATGTTCTCCCAAGCCCTCCCCAGGAGTGATTCCTGAGTGTAGAACCGGGCATTCTTTCATTGCAGAAAGAAACTCAGGCGGAACCAAATGTGCATTTTTTTTTTTTTTTTTTGCTTTTTTGTGTGTGTGTCACTCCCGGAGACGCTCAAGGGTTACTCCTGGATCTGCACTCAGGAATTACTCCTGGCGGTGCTCAGGGATGCCGGGGATCGAACCCGGGCCGGCGCCGGCCGCGTGCAAGGCAAACGCCCTACCCACTGGGCTATCGCTCCGGCCCCCAAATGTGCATATTAAGGTAGCGCACCGGGCGAGTGAGTTGTGTCAGGTCCCTGACACAACGAGGCCTCTGGGAAATATAGTTTCAGGGCGGACAGTGCGCTCTCAGAGCATGCGCAGAGCGTCACGACCGCGGGTTTGGGGGCCCCCACGGTTCCCATGGCGACGCGCAGGCGCAGTGCCGGACTGGGCTGCAACCTTCCAGCTCATTGTGCGGCTGCCTGCGATGTGGCAGGCTGCAGGGCTCGGCGCCTACGCTGGCTCCTCCGAGGGTCGGCCGGGAGCGACCGCGCCCCTTGACCAGAGCCGAGAGTCGGGAGAACGGAGGGGAAAAGAGGGAAAAGGACGCGGAACGAAAGCCGAGTTGGTCCCGATCGGGGTGCGTGCTGGAGCAGGACGCGACCCTATGCGCCTCAACTTCCCGGAATGAGCGAGGTGGGGAATGGCCGGGAGTCGGCAAGGGTGGGCCAGAGCGGGCGCCGGGACTCAGGGTTCGACTCTGCAAGGACACGCGGGGTAGAGGGGATTGCGGGGGTCTCTGGCGCGTGAGCGGGGGTGGGGCCGTGCACTGGGCAAAGCGCCCGTCTCCAGGGTTGGGGGAATCCCGCCAGAGTTTGGAAGCTCCTGAGTTCAGATCTTGCAGGCGGAGTCCGGACGAGGAGGGGGACCTGGAAGGAGCGAGAGCCGGAAGGTGTGACCAGAGCACGATCCTCAGCCCAGCCGAGCCCCGCCCCCTTGACCTCCCTCCCTCCCGCAAATGCATTCCCAAATCTCACCCCCCCACCCAACTTTGGCGCTTCCCCTGCTGTGAAGCTGAGAAGTGTGTCTGGAGGCGCCTTTTCCGCAAGGAACGACCATGAAGATGGGGTTGGAGCGGGGAACGAGGGCACAGTTTGGAGGCCCCGCTTGGGAGCAACCCCAGTCCTTGAGAGCAGAAATTCTCGCAGGAGGAGAGAGAATGGGACCAGGGAGGGGTGAGGCATTCACTGCAGGGCGGTGGGCTTGGGGAGTCTCGCAGTATGCCCCGAGGTGAAGGTTACATCTTCCCCCAGGTGGGGGCTGCTCGCTATGAACTTGTCTGCTCCCGACAGGTGTGTGGAAGATTCTAGACTGACACTCTGGCTGCCCATGTCTGGAAAAGGCCTCGGAGCAGAGGGAATGGCTGGCAGATGGCTGCCAGCAACCGTGCCGGTTAGTGGGAAATAGGGAAGAAAGTTAGAAGCTGAGGTTCTAACCCCGACTCCCCACTCCGGTTTGGCCCAGCAGTTACTTACTCTAAGTCAGAGGGAGGCCAGAGTAAAGCACAGTGGTTAGGGCGCTGGCTTGCACGCAGCCAACCCTGGGTCTTCCCCAGCTCCCATCTGGTCTCCTGTCTCCCGAGCCTGCCAGGAGTAATGCCGGAGTAAGCCCAGGGCCCCACTGGTGTGACTCAGAAACAAACAAACAACCCAAACTGGAATTCTGTCCCGAATGGAGAGCCGGGATGGAGCAGACGAGCTCAAGGGCTTGAGCACGGCTTCACAAGCAGGGGTCGGGCAGGGCAACCCCCAGCCTCGACGGTGTGGCCCCATTGGGTTGTGACCCCAAATAAGAGAGAGAGGGCCAGAGACAGTACAGCAGTTAGGGCATTCGCCTGGCACACAGCCCGCGTGAGTTCCATTCCCAGCACCCCAATGGTCTCCCTTAAGCCCATCAGAGACAGAAAGGCTATGAGAACGGGTGAAGGTGCCAACCCTGTAATTGGCTGGCTCCAGTTTCTGTTTTTTCTTCTTGGGTCATACCTGGTGATGCTCAGGGGTTACTCCTGGCTCTGCACTCAGGAATTACTCCTGGCGGTGCTCGGGGACCATATGGGATGCCGGGGATCGAACCCGGGCCTGCACAGGCCAGCCGCGTGCAAGGCAAACGCCCTACCCGCTGGGCTATCGCTCCGCCCCTGTCTCCAGTTTCTGATCCCCAGCACTGCCTAGGGTCCCCTAAGCCCTCCCAAGAGGAATCGCTAAGCACAGACCCTGGAGGCAGTCCTGAGCACTGCCAGGTATGGCCCTAATCCCCCTTCCCTAAAATCGAAACAGGAAACTCCCCAGTGCCTCACTCCCCACCCAGTGGGGAAAGGTGATCCTGCCCTTCACGGGTGTCCTGCTTTTCACTCTGTATTAAGGATCTGAGCACAAAGAATGGTAACACAGCTCCAAGTTGTATGCAAGAACAGGTCTTTACTGGAAACAAATGGTAGAATTTCTTGTCCTTTTTCTGGCATCGTGTGTGTGTGTGTGTGTGTGTGTGTGTGTGTGTGTGTGTCTGTCTGCATGTATACACGGGGTATCCCAAGAAGTGTTTGTGGGGCTGTTGTTCAAACCCAGGTTGGTGCATGCTTTTGATATATATGCCCTTAACTGCACACACATCCATTCTCCAACTCCAAGAGGCCCCAACTCCAGACTGGGGTGACGTGGCGGGGGACGAGGTTGCCCTGTCCAGAGAGATGACTCAGGGTGTGTGTGTGTGTGGGGGGGCTGCTGAGGCCCAGGCAGGAGGGGCCTAGAGCACACCCTGAGCCGTCTGGTGCATGTTCTAGAAGATAGTGGGTGAACTGAATTATTATTTTCCTTTTTTTTTTGTTTGTTTGTTTCTTGGTTTTGGGCTACACCGGCAGTGCTCAGGACTTACTCCTGGCTTTGTGCACCTGGATCACCCCTGGTGGGCCTCGGGGAACCATAAATGGTTTTGGGGATTGAACTTGGGTCGGCTACGTGCAAGGCAAGTGCTCTCTGCTTTACTGTTGCTTCAAGCCTGGACTTGTTCCCTCTTGGGAATCCAAGACGGGTGTGTTGGAAAATGTACCTAAAATATTCAGCAGAGGGTGCTGTGTTCCCGCCCCCCATGGGACTTCTGTGGGTGTCAATGTAAATTCAGTTAATGGAAATGGGAGATGGATTTTTTTTCTTTTTTTCAGTTTTGGGTCACTCCTGGCAATGCTCAGGGGTTACTCCTGACTCTGCACTCAGGAATTATTCCTGGCATTGCTTGGGGGACCATATGGGATGCCAGGGATTGAACCTGGGACGGCCACATGCAAGGCAGATGTTCTCCCTGCTATACTGTCACTCTGGCCCTGGAACTGAACTTCCTGATCTTGCAGCCATGATGATGGGAATCCCTGGGGCCGTTGTGTGCAAGGCAAACCATATACCTGCTGTCCTATCTCTCCCGCCCTGGGGGATGGATTCTAAGGGGTAGTAGCCTGTGGGGACAGGGCAGGGAGATGAAATGACCAGGTACTGAGCAGGCTCCAGGAAACTTGTATTCTCTGCACTGTGTGTTGATTCCAGCAGAGGGACCTCACCAACACCCTGCCTCCACAAAACCTATAGAGGACAGTTTGCATTTTGCAGGAAGGTCTGTCGGCTGTGGGTGGGTTTTGTCTTTGCAGGAAAGATTGCCTGAGTAGGGGATTCATTGTCACTGCAGGACGCTGTGAGCGTTGGGGATGTCGTGGTGGTCTTCACTCCCGACCGAGTGGACTCAGCTGAGCCAGACCCAGCGGGCCCTGTACAAGGAGGTCATGCTGGAGACCTACAACCACCTGGTGGCACTGGGTAAGTTGGAACTTTGGGGACTCCAGTTGTGTGTGTGTGGGGGACCCCTTGGGAGCTTATGCAGGAGGGTGGGTCTACCCATGAGCTGATAGGGAGAGCGTTTTAGCAAGGCGGCTGCTTGCCTGTCTGGGCTCAGCTACTGCCAACAAATGCATGGAAGACGGAGTGGGGTTACTGCTGGGGCTGTTTGGGGCCCAACAGTATTCGACCCGTCAGGTTCCCTGGTTGCATTCGGGGCTGATGAAGTCCTCTCTGGCCGATGAACAAAGAACCACGAACACAGTCTAGACAATCCAATGCTTTGCTTCTTCCAACTTCATACCAGCCGCCACACACACTCTCCAACTCCACACAGACCGACAGCCACACACACACCCCCAACCTGCAAGTGATGTATCTGTAATGCTGAGGCTGGGGGCAGGGTGTAACCAAATGTGGAAACTGGATGACTTTCAGGAAGGGACGCAGAGAAATTGGAGAAGGGGTAAGTGTGCAGGGCACAGACATGGAACTCGGGTGTGCTTTTGTTGGAACAGGCTTGGAAGGTGTTAGCATCTAGGATTTATCCGAGTCACTCTGCCAGTGAGTGAGGTAATCAGTTGGGGTTTTATTTTATTTTTTGGGGGAGCACACCTGGAGGTTCTTAGAACTGACTTCTGCCTTTGTACTCAGGAGTGCCCCCTGCTGGTGGTCACGGCTGATTCCTGACTACTCAGGAGAGCCCCCTGGTGGTGCTCAAGGGGATATTCCTGTTTTTGTTTTTTGATGGTCAGGAGCGCCCCCTGGCGGATCCTTTAAGGTGCCAGGGATTGGGCTCATGTAAAGCAAGCACTTTCCTTTTTTTTTTTTTTTTTCCTTTTTTGGGTCACACCCAGCGATGCTCAGGGGTTACTCCTGGCTCTGCACTCAGGAATTACTCCCGCGGTGCTCAGGGGACCATATGGGATGCCGGGGATCGAACCCGGGCCAGAATGGGCCGGCAGCGTGCAAGGCAAACGCCCCTACCCGCTGGGCTATTGCTCCGCCCCCAGCACTTTCCTTTGTTAAAAAATTTTTTAAAAAAATTGGGGCCGGAGCGATAGCCCAGTGGGTAGGGCCTTTGCCTTGCACGCTGCCGGCCTGGGTTCGATCCCGGCATCCCATATGTTCCCTTTCCAGGAGTAATTCCTGAGTGCAGAGCCAGGAGTAGCCCCTGAGCATGGTGTGACCCAAAAAAAAAAAATTAAAAAAAAAATTTTTTTGCTTTTTTTGGGTCACACCCGATGATGCTCAGGGGTTACTCTTGGCTCTTTGCTCAGGAATTACTCCTGGTGGTGCTTGTGGGACCATATGGGATGCCGGGTTCGAACCCAGGCCTACACAAGCTGGCCGCATGCAAGGCAAACGCCCTACCCGCTAGGCTATCGCCTCCGGCCCCTTTAATTTTTGAGGCGGGGTCACACCCGTTGATGCTCAGAGGTTACTCCTGGCTGTACACTCCTGGTGGTGCTTGAGGGACCCTATGGGATGCTGGGATTGAACCTGGATCGACTCTGCCCTATCACTCTAGCCCTAAGGGCATTTTCTTTTTCAAGCAGGAAAGGAGGTGATCAGGATTCGTAGCCCTGGGTTACATCTTCACCTCCCCTTATAGCCCCCCAGGAAAATGTGAGTCTGGGTTAGACCCAGCTGCCCCCCCAAACCCTCGATAGAGCCTACATTCTGCCCAGCATGGCGGCTTGGCCATGACTCTGTCTGTGGAGTGCCCAAGTTTTCTTCCTTCCAAAACAGGACTCGTGGGACCCAAACCAGAGCCTCATGGAGGGATTATGACCAGCAGCTTCTGCCTTGGTGAGTTCCTGTGTTCTGAAGGGTCAGCACTCCTAGGTGTATCTCCCCAGTGTCCACCCCAGCCCTGCTGGTCACCTTTGTCCTTCCCACTCCCCTTAGCCATGTGTGTGTGCATATTCATGTAGTGTAGAACCTTTCATGTTCAGCAGAACCCTTCATGTTCAAGGGCCAAAGTGATAGTACAGCGGGAGGGCACTGGCTGACCTGGGCTCGATCCCCAGCTCCCATAGGGTTCCTGAGCACTGCCATCAGTGACCCCTCAGTCAGAGCCAGGAGTAACTCCTGAGCCTCGCCAGGTGCAGCCCCCCAAAAAAAAATTCATGCCCAGCTCCTCTTAGCTGGCCCTGTGTGTTTCCCACACACACACACTTCCCACCAAAGCAGTATAAGGCTACCCTGAAGTTCCTCCCTAGAAACAGTTATATGGGCAGGGCTGGAGCCATATAGCACAGCGGGGGGAGGGCATTTGCCTTGCACACAGCTGACCTGGGTTTGATCCCCAGTATCTATATGGTCCCCGAGCACTGCCAGGAGTAATCCCTGACTGCAGAGCCAGAGAAACCCTTGAGCATTGCCAGGTATGACACAAATAGCAAAAACAAAAAAACTTACATGGGTTTTTATTTTGTTTGTTTTTGTGCCACATCAGGCGGTGCTCAGGGCTTGTTCCTGACTCTACTCAGGGTCACTCCTGGCAATTTTCAGGGAACCCTATGAGATGCTGAGATTGAGCTGGGGTCAGCTCTGTTCAAGGCCAGTGCCCTTTGGCTTAAGTAACTTGAGTGACGGGTCAGGATAACAAATAGGCCTCCTCCCTCTCCCCTACACCCCCCCCACACACACACACACAAACAGAATAACCCTCTCAGCCTCTCTCAGCACCTGCCCGGTATCTTTCAGATTGGATGATGGTGCCCAAGAGTCAAAAGTCAACCCTCCATGCTGTACTTCCGGAAGAGCTAGGTCTGCGGGCTGGAAGAACTCCTAGCACGGTTCCATGGCAGGACCCCAGCCACCTGGCTGAGCGGCAGAGCAGAGACCAGCAGGGACCACACCCCCCATGGCCCCCTGACTCGGCAGGAAGTGCCTGAGGGGATCAGTGAGCAGAGAAGGGCAGTGAAGGGCTGCTGGCCCGCCGTGGGCTCCCCTGCCCTCCCGAGCCTGGGCTCCCAGCCCAGTGGCGCAGCCTTGAGCTGCAGCGAGTGCGGGAAAAGCTTCTCCAGAAGCTCGGCCCTGCAGCGCCACCTCCGGGCGCATGGTGCCAGGCCTCCGGCCACCGCGCCCGCCCCAAGGAGAAGCGCTACGAAGTGCCGGGAGTGTGGCAAAGCCTTCCACCAGAGCACCCACCTCATCCACCACCAGCGGGTGCACACAGGCGAGAGGCCCCTACGAGTGCAAGGAATGCGGCAAGGCCTTCTCGGTCAGCTCGTCCCTCACCTACCACCAGAAGATCCACACGGGCGAGAAGCCGTTCAGCGTGCCAACTGTGCGGCAAAGCCTTCATCCGCAACATCCACCTGGCGCACCACCGGCTGCTGCACGGGCGGAGAAGCCCTTCCAGTGCGACACGCGTGCGACAAGGCCTTCGGTGCGTGCGCGCACCTCACCAAGCACCAGAACACGCGCAGCGGCGACAAGCCCTACAAGTGCGGCGAGCGCGGCAAGGCCTTCAGCCAGAGCACCAGCTTCCTGCAGCACCAGCGCATCCACACGGGCGAAAGCCGTTCGGGAGTGTCACGAGTGCGGCAAGGCCTTCCGGGTCAACTCGTCGCTCACCGAGCACCAGCGCATCCACACGGGCGAAGCCGTACCGTTGCACGGGAGTGCGGCAAGGCCTTCCGGGACAACTCCGTCCTTCGCCCGCCACCGCAAGATCCACACCGGGAGAAGCCGTACCGCTGTGGCCTGTGCCAGAAGGCCTTCCGCGACCAGTCGGGCGCTGGCGCAGCACCAGCGCATCCACACCCGGCGAGAAGCCCCTACGCGTGCCCGTGTGCGGGAAGGCCTTCAGCGACCACTCGGCGCTCACGCAGCACAAACGCATCCACACGCGGGAGAAGCCGTACAAGTGCAAGGTGTGTGGGAAGGCGTTTCTCCGCAGCACGCACCTCACGCAGCACCAGAGGATCCACACGGGGAGAAGCCCTACCAGTGCCAGCGGTGCGGGAAAGCCTTCAACCAGACGGCCAACCTCATCCAGCACCAGCGGCAACACGGGGCTGA